>CM023615.1:9830506-9860506 GCA_013358685.1 Antennarius maculatus
ACAGTATATATATATGCAGTTGTATTGTATATTATACATAGTATATATATATATATATATATATATATATATATATATATATCATATCATATACAGTATACTGTATATATCATTCCAACAGAGAGCTATACATACCCCATTTTCTCCAATCTTGGACTTCAAACTATGCCTGATTTCAATAGTTCAATAACTTTAAATGAAAAAAAACAAGCCCTCTTAGTGTAATTGCTCTCAGTGGGAAGTAAATAGTTATTAATGTTTGGCATGCTGGGATTTCAAACTGGGAGAAAGATGTGAGGGGATAGCTGGAGAAAGTGGAAGGACCAAGTCAATCCAGAATGAATAAGATAAAAGAGAAAACAAAAGAAAACAGAGACATAATGTGAAATAAACAACTTGCATTTTAGAATTCTCAGTTTAAAAAATTTCTGTCATGCTTCCCCCTTCTCTACATGTATTCTTATTTATTTGTCTCTCCTATCCAATGCACCTCCTCCCCTCAGAGAAGTTGCTCATACCCTCCTCCATCTCTGTGTGTCTCTTTTTTTCTTTCTTTTAAATTTTTCATCTTTGAATAATTTACTGGAGCAGGGGAGAGGGGAAGTGTGTGTATTTTGAGTGTATTTGTGGTTTAAACAGAATTCTTAATGTTTGCCGATGGGAGAGAGACTGCATTAATCCCATTTATGTTGAGACCTATTAGATGTACTGACACCCATGGCAGACAGGCTGTGTGTGTGTGTGTGTGTGTGTGTGTGTGTGTGTGTGTGTGTGTGTGTGTGTGTGTGTGTCGTTCACCCCATGCACACAAATGATTGCCCATTATATCTATGGGAAGAAGGAATGTGTGTGGACCAAAATTCCAACTCTGTGAATATACAGTATCTCCACCCTGGATCAAGGCAAGGCCTTCGGGGCATCCCCTGCTCACTGCACTTGATTTGAAAAAAATCTCAAAATTTCAAAGAGTTTGCATTTCATAATATTTCTGCATTTCCACAAATGTGGAAACAGCTTTGAAAAGTCTTGCATTTATGTTTGAAGGAGGCACATATCATTGAATATAAGACAGTCTATTTAAGATGTTTTTCTCGGCCAAGTTTTGCTTTAGGCTCCGGCCTGACAGCGGAGTCAATAGAGGCTCCGAAAATGAAAAAAATATGTCAATGACCTTTGACCATTTTCTTAAGCCCCTACAAACAATAGCGTGTCAAGAAAGATTTTGCTAATCCTAATTCATCACTTTAGGTAAACTAGATTTTAGATATGTAATTGTAAATAAGTGCATAAATATTTATAAATAATATAATATATAATGGCCATATCAATATATACCTATTGGTTGAGTAATTCATATTTTTGTTTTACACACGTTTTTTATGTTTCTTGTGGATCTGCTGTAAATAAACGCGTACTTGATTTGGAAATAAGAATTTTGTCTCTAATCATGAATTTTACTTCATTCAGTTAGAAGTCAGTTGCTTGTGAATCAAAGTAATTTTGCAAATGTGATAATGCTGAGCCATTCAACACCTTAGTGATTTCATGCTTCATACATTACAAAAAAGAAAGAAAAACAAAAATACCAAAAAAGTCCTTGATATCTTCTTTTGGAATAAATGTAGAAAGATTGGCATATTTAATAAATAGCGTTTACTGGTTATTATTACCACTGAAAGTATCCCTTAATATAAGTTATTGAAATTATCTGAATGACTCTTTATTTAAAACACATTCACTTTGACAGTGATGTATGTATGTGCAAGACCATATTAAAAGTTAATCTCACATGAATCCTTTCCTGCCTTCTGCTGCATTTTACAAAAAACTATCATATCTCAGTAGCCATGTTCACTATGGCACAAAGGTCTCTGGCTATGATTCACTTAATATAAAGTCTGTTAGTGTCTTTCTCTGGTACCGGTTGACAAGTTTCCTTGCATATGGCACCTTCCTGTACAGGTCATCAGCATGGAATCTAGTTGTAGTTTATATTCAAAACTGAAAGAAAAAAGAAATCACACCCCCAACCCCAACCCACCACCACCACTGCCACCACCCGCTCTCCCCTCCTCTTGATCCATCTGTCGTTTCCTGTAAGTGCTGGAAAAGTGAAAACATAGGGATAAAAAAATAAGTGAAATGTCTGATGAAACCCACGATGCACCACTTGGGCACACCCTCTCAGTGTGCACAAGTGGTACACTGAGAGAAAAACCATGTGCATATGTAGACACTTCTGCTTATACAACTGTGCTTGTGTCACACTACAGGCAAAAAGGCAAGTCACAGTGCTGTGGTACATACTGTATGTTGTAAGAGCAACTGCAGTACATGCGAAGAGAAGAGATGAGATTATATTGGATGACAGATATGAAGTGACGTTATGTGACGTGACGTGGCTTGATGTGACGTGACTTGATGTGACGTGACATTATGAGATGAGAAGATGTTTAAAGAACAGCATGTTATTTGGAACATAGTGCCAACCTAATGTCAATCTTGTGGAATTGAATACGGATAGATGACAGGTCATCATAGTCAATGCGAAGAGAACTAGAGGTGTCACTGGTTTTTACTGATAGGTAAAATAAATGAAATTTAATGATGTAGACCCATGTTCATTGTGGCAAGGCAAATAACCTGATATTAATGCTAATATTGCGTCATGACTGGTCACTGCCTGTTTATTTTCTCTTGAATAGGGCTATAACACTGGAAAACTGAGGTTTTCCAGTGTTATACAAAGAAATTCACTTTGCATATGTGCAAGGGTAATTATTCATGCCAAAAATGAGTACTACAGATGCAGTATTTGCTTTGAGAATGTTGATAGAGAATTACAGAAAAGGCCAAATGGCGCTGTATTGTGTTTTTGTAGATCTGGAGAAAGCTTATGACAGGGTGCCCAGAGAGGAACTGTGGTATTGTATGAGGAAGTCTGGAGTGGCAGAGAAGTATGTGAGAGCGGTGCAGGACATGTATGAGGACTGTAAGACAGTGGTGAGGTGTGCTGTAGGTGTGACAGAGGAGTTCAAGGTGGAGGTGGGACTGCATCAGGGATCAGCTCTGAGCCCCTTCTTGTTCGCTATGGTGATGGACAGGCTGACAGATGAGGTTAGACACGAATCTCCATGGACTATGATGTTTGCAGATGACATTGTGATCTGCAGTGAGAGCAGGGAACAGGTGGAGGAGAAGCTAGCGAGGTGGAGGTTTGTCCTGGAAAGGAGAGGAATGAAGGTTAGCCGCAGTAAGACAGAGTACATGTGTGTGATTGAGAGGGACCCAAGTGGAAGAGTGAGGCTACAGGGAGAAGAGATCAAGAAGGTGGAGGATTTTAAGTACTTAGGGTCAACAGTCCAGAGCAATGGAGAGTGTGGAAAAGAGGTGAAGAAGCGTGTACAGGCAGGATGGAATGGATGGAGAAAAGTGTCAGGTGTGATGTGTGATAGAAGAGTTTCAGCTAAAATGAAAGGAAAGGTGTACAAAACTGTGGTGAGACCAGCGATGTCGTTTGGTCTAGAGACAGTGTCACTGAGGAAAAGACAGGAGGCAGAGCTGGAGGTAGCCGAAATGAAGATGCTGAGGTTCTCTTTGGGAGTGACCAGGAAGGATAGAATCAGGAATGAGTACATCAGAGGGACAGCACATGTTAGAGGTTTTGGAGATAAAGTCAGAGAGGCCAGACTGAGATGGTTTGGACATGTCCAGAGGAGAGATAGTGAATATGTTGGTAGAAGGATGCTGATTTTTGAACTGCCAGGCAGGAGGCCTAGAGGAAGACCAAAGAGGAGGTTTATGGATGTAGTGAAAGAGGACATGAAGGTAGTTGGTGTAAGAGAAGAGGATGAAAATGGATAATTAAAATTGTGAATTTAAGTGAATCAATTTTTTTTCAACTACCTCAAAAGTTGTGAAATGTCAAGATGGAGTTTTACTATTAGAAACATAAGTTTTGGAAAATAACTCTTACAAATTACGCAGATGTTCTGAATAAAATGACCAGCAATCTGTACGTAATTGTAAAAAAACTAATACGGTATATGTAGATTAACACGATCAGAAATCCTACTTTGAGCATTGTTTATCAATGTTTTATTTTCTAATCAAACTTAAATATATTGTTTTGTTACATGGATTGTCTTTTGACTTGGAATGAAGGGATATAATTATGGGTTGATTTATAATTGCTGCAGCAATAATGACTCATGCAGAATAAAACTATGGGCTAGTCTTCTCTATCCTGTAATAATGTGTTTGAAGAAGTCGACTCAGTGATATTTTGCTCATGCTAGTTTCAGGTATAATCTACTATGTTCTTTGTAATCCAACATTGTATGTTTACTTGTTTTTATTAGTTCTGGCCTCAGATCCCTGTTACTGGAAAAAATGTATATGACGTTAAGATTGCTGATATGCAGATGAAGCCCATAATGTCATGATTGCAGAAACATTTGATTTTATGTACACATAATATACATTCTTTATTTTAATGCCTGACACCCTACACTGATTACTCATAGTCCTCGTCTGAGGAGTGATTATTTTAAATAGCCTGTGCATGTGAGCATGCTTTGAAATCAACTTTATGCTAATCTGGTTCCACACCATGACAGTCTTAGTTATGAGAAACACAACAAGGTGTGTGTGTGTGTGTGTGGGTGTGTGTGTGCGTGCGTGCGTGCATGTGTGTGTCTGTCACACACGGAGCATATGTGTGTGTTGTTTTGATAGTGGTAAGTTTGTGACAGAATAAAGCTTTCAGGAGACAGAATGTCAGCTAACTCCCTCATTTGCTCATACACACACACACACACACACACACACACTGTCTGCTGCCTCAGTCTCATTTACACCTACAGACATGTGCGATTTGTTACACTGCATCAGCCACATACACACAAGAGACCTTTTCTCAAACATAAAGAATATAGACTGTTATGAAGTTACTTGTAACTTTAACTGGCACAAATTCATATTAAAAAAGGTTCATCCTTTATTATTTCTCATCTATTATTCAGTTTATTCATCAGTTATTTGGTTAGTTCCCTTCACAACCCTTCAACATCCTTGACTATGGCCTGTTTGTTGATAACATGTGCGCACACATGCACATGCACATTCGCGCGCACACACACACACACACACACACACACACACACACACACACACACACACACACACACACACACACACACAGACACACACACACACACACACACACACACACACACACACAGACATAGAGCTTTCATATCTGCTGCTGGCACAGTGCCATCCTGTCTGGGCCTGTTTATGTGTAAGGGGTGAGCTGTCTGCCCTGATCAGTGCCAACATGTCGCCTATATGCATGCTGCTCCGGGGGACCCATGCGTGTGTGTGTGTGTGTGTGTGTGTGTGGGCCTGCCTTTTCAGTCCTTTGCTGAAATGAACTCGGTGACCATGTGGGGACAGCAACAAAGCTCTTTACACTGGTGAACCCCAACCCTATTTGATGTGTATTTACATTTTATTGGACAGCATACACACAGAAATTCCCACACCGATAAATGTAAAGGTGTGAAGAAAAATGTCACACAAATGTGGGGGTATAAATGTGTACAAATGTGGAAACACCAGCAGAAGCACACTATCATACAGTCTATTGAGCCATATACTGCTGTTTAGTGCAACAAGCCTTGGGTAAATGTACTTACTTAGGGCATTGTGCATGGAGTGTTTTCTTCAGTTTATGCTGAGAAACAAACACTAATAAACAAGCCTTAAAACACCTCATATGTTCAAATGCTTCATTTTGTCTGAGATGTTCAAAAATAAAAAGATGTATACAATCTTAGAAGTAACACGTGTTCGGGAATAAGCTATACACAAAGATGCTATTTAAATCTAAACATCTCCTTTCAACCATACAGGCCTTCGGTAAGCATAAAGACCTCTTGACTAAGAGCAGTGACCTTCAACAGGCTATTTGTTTTTTTATAGATAAATCACATGTAAAGAAAATGACCTTTGGTAGTCGGTCTGCATCAAGTGTCCGTTTGTTAAGATAAAATCAAAGCTACAGTTGCAAAGCTAGAACCAAGGCAGTCACAGACTGCAACATCCCGTGACACCCCTGAATTCAAAATTTTACCCTGACCTACTTACATAGGACAAAGATTAAAGCTAGTGCTCTGACCTACTTTCATAGATCAAAGCAGCAGCTTTGATCTATTACTCACACTGGCCTTCCCCCTTGCCTCTCTATCTTATCTGGTTCCTGAGTGTACAAAAGTTGAAATTTGACCTTGACCTAGTTTCCTCAAGGTCAAGGTCATCATTTCATTTTCATTCCCTTTGCCACCTGAGTAATGTACTTTTTGTTTCATCTTTCTATCTTTAACAGTTGCGAAGATATTTGGCGGGCTAATGGACGGACGAACGGACAGACGGATGGATGGACGAACACACGAACACTGACAATTAGAATACACCAACGGTTTGAAGTGGGATGTAATAATTGCACTCAAATGCACTCCAAGTGGAGTCAATTAAATGCTTTCTGCCCTTTAAAGCTAATATACACATGCAACAATTGAAACCTGATGCACCTGATTTCCCTTTGTTTCTAAGTATTTTTGCTCATTGTTGCTGTGTTAGTATCCTCAGGTCTAACAGCCTTCACAGCTAATGTTGAAAGAGGCATTTATTTAGTAAGCTAGTCCATTGACAATGAAAGAGATCCTGTGTCCTTATTTAAAGACACTTGAAGCTGTCATCTTGAGATAATGTGAGACAGAAGATGTTTCCTAGCTGCTAACGACAATCACATATAGCTTAATTTATTTGTCTGTTTTGTGAACTGATACTAAGATAAACCAAAGTCCTAAATTTTCCTTTTAATGCCTTCAAGTGATTTATTTTTAAAGCCAAGAGCTGTCTTAACTCGAATGCCCTATCATGGTAATTGACCTTCTCCCTTATCACGATTGGCATTTGCACATAGTACTGACAAACTGGTTCTTGCTGGCATTTACCAGTACGGCAGAAGGACAGTCATGCACACATGCACCCAGGTATAGATGGACAAGTGTACAAGCCCAAACACCGGTGCACACACAAAGTGTAGCACATATATGTACAAATATCATCTGAAGGTTTCTGTGTCCATCAGTTGGAGCAGGAGAAACAGGGTCTTCTTGTCCCTGAGACAGCAGTGTCGAGAAGTGTCGGAGTCGACAGTGAGCGTGCTCAGTAGGCCCTCAGGGTCCCAGAACACTGATCTTTATGTCAGCTCAGAGAAATGGAATCACCCTTTTCTCTGTCAGCCATTGTGTGTGTGTGTGTGTGTATGTGTGTGTGGGTGTCTGTGTATGTGGAAAAAGCACTAAGGAGACAAGAGGACTCGGCCTTGCTTTGAACTCTGTCACTTTATTATAAGTCACTGCTTCATGCTGTCTGTATTCTTTGTCCATTTCAGCTCCTGCTCTCTCTGCTTTCCACAGCAATTTTCCCTTTATCTGTTTTGACGGTTTCCTCCCTTCAACTGTCTTTTTATGGATCAAGAAATTAAAAGCTTCTCCTTGTATAGGAATGCCATTTGTTGGATGAAACAATACACCAAAATGTACATTTGATGTTCTGAAATTACAGCAACAGCAGGCATAAAGGCATACATATCTTCCTCAAGCATTTGGTGACAAATAAAGATTGGATTGAATTGCATTGGGATCCTTACAACCTGAAGTTCTAATTACCATTAAAGTGTGTTTGATCTCAAAACACATGGGGATGATCCAAGCATCACAGCTCTTTCCTCTTCTCAGGCATCTTCTCCCTGTGATCCTGACTGTGGGCGAGGTGAAGACATTGACACTGCCTGTGGGGCTGCCAATCAAATGAAGACACAATCAAAAGCAAATCGGAGCAAAGTTTTCATCTGCTATTAATTTAAGAAAAGAAATGTCCCACTGCCGTGCAACATAGTAGTGCGGTTGCAACAGAGCAAGAAGGTACAGTGGCACCTCTGCTTATGAAATTAATTGCTTTCGGAAGAAATTTCGTAATTAGAAAATTTCGTAAGTAGAGAAAGAGGACATGAAGGTATTTGGTGTGAGAGAAGAGAATGCAGAAGACAGGGTTAGATTGAGGCAACTAATTTGCTGTGGCGAAAATTGAAGGGAAACGCCGAAAGGAAAAAAAGAAGAGACGCATTTGCCATGCAAATGCCCTAATCTGTTCCAAACCCCCCAAAATTCAGACATAAACGATTTATAAAGCTTAAAAATGCTTTATTAGATTATTCCACAATAAATGAGAGTTGTGAATAATGTAAAAAACATAGAGTAAAGAATAAAAATGATGGTCATTTACCTTTTAACTGCTCATTGTTTTTTGCCCTCTTTGGTTCATGCGCTCTTGCCTCACCATGCCAAACAACAGAGTGAATTCCAGTCCTCCTTTTGAACTTCTCCAATCACCCACGCGATGCCTTAAACTCCTTAAGCTTCCTTTTGTTTTAATAACGTGTCGATTGTAGATGCATTACGGCCATATTCTTTGGCGAGATCAACCAAACGCATCCCTTTTTCATGCTTCTGTATTATCTCTTGCTTTGTTTGTACGGACAAAAAAACTCTTTTCTTTGTCTTTTCTTTTCCTCTCTTCTCCGTCACTTTCTTTGGGTCCATAGCGAATACTCAAAAAGTTAATATATTTGCGTAAAACTATCAGAAGATCTCATAGGTCAAAGGCCGAATGACGAGGACGCTGTATAGACACCTATCTAGCCACACACAGAGGTCCCTCTTAGCCAATGGGATGCCAGGATGTTAGGTAATAGCCAATGGCAGAGCAGCTGTAAGAATGCTGCATTCAGGAACCTTTGGGAGCTGCGAGTAGCAACCCATACTATATTTTTACCTTTCGTAATTCAAAGTTTCTTTCGTAACTAGAGACAATATTTTCCTGTTGAGACATTTTGTAAGTAGAAAATTTCGTATGTAGAGACATTCGTAAGTAGAGGTACCACTGTACTTACTTTGATTCCACCTGCAGTCTTTCTGTGCAGAATTTGCATATTCTCCGTGTGTCTCTGGGTTCTGTCTGGATTCTCTGGCTCCCTCCAGCCACCAGAAACATGCAATTTGTCCATAGGTATGATTGTATGTAAGAGTGTTTGTCTTTCTGTGTGGGCCTGCGACAAACTGGCAAACCTATCCAAGGTGTAAGGGGCAACAGTAGCTCGGTCCACTAGGTCTTGGCTTGGGGACCAGAGGGTAGCCGGTTCAAGATCAGTGTGGACCAAAAAGTATGGAGAACTGCTAGCCAGAGAGGTGCCAGTCCACCTCCTGAGCGCTGCTGAGGTGCCCTTGAATGTGTGTGGAACATTCGTAACAATAGTGAAAAAAATAATTCTTCTTCTGCTACCCTGCCTCCTGCTGTAGTCTGGGATAAGCTCTAGCATAACCCATGACCCAGATTTGGATAAGCAGCTGAAGACAAGGTAATTTCTGATCTTCTCATCATGAAAATCAATGAATGAATGTCCAGATACCATCCATCCTTCCACCTATCCATCCTTCTATCCATCCATTCTTCTATCCATCCGTCCGTCCGTCTGTACATCCATCCATCAAGTAATGATAAGGCCATTATACTTGCCACAGCTCATTACCATTTGGTAATTGTTTTGCAATTATTCAAAGTTCCTCTATTGATTTCTTTAATTTAATTTTTCATTTTATCAACTGTAATAATCCCCTAACGGAAATTAAGACTCCACTCTACACACAGGTTAGTAGTTTTACATGTATCAATATACTGTGTACAATGACACCTCTATTTCGTTATGTAACAAAACACAAACCCATCCCGCTAAGTTGGGACATCATGGATCTGTCAGCTCCACCATTTTGCATGATCTAAGGGAAGTCCATTTTCAGCCTTAACAGAAACACACGTCAAAATTCAGTCATCAGGAGAAAAATTGAAATCCACATCATATTTTTGTTGAGGTCAGTACACGACTTATTTTTTTACCACATTGTTGTGTGAAAATGAAAGGCAACAAATAGACTATTTGTGTTGTCCCCACTTTATTAAAGTGTGCTGTGTCAATAGGGAAGTGTTGAGTGAGTATGATGTATAGTTGCTGACTGTATTTGAGATGTCTGTACAACCATTTTTATGATTTGAAGTAAGATTGAGATCAAATTTAGACTTCTTTTTCCAACTGATTTCACTAAACTAACCAACAAACCTCTAACTCAGCCAAACATCACCCTAACCTTCCATAAAACAGCCCTTTGTCCCCACCAACACATTCAAAGATGTCAATTAACCACACTGTCCTTCATTTGAATATTTCTGATTATTATGCAGCTCTTGCTCTTACATATTCAAATTGGGGTTCTCAATCCAATTAAATGGACAATGTGCTGTAAAGGCGTGGGCAAACATGATTGAAGGCAGAGCTTAGGATGACAAACAAGAGCAATCTGAGGTAGATGGAAAACCGCTTGCTGAGAAGTTAATGGAAGACTGTGTGATGATCACTGATGGAGCAATGGGTGGATGTGTGTGTGTGTGTGTGTGTGTGTGTGTGTGTGTGTGTGTGTGTGTGTGTGTGTGTGTGTGTGTGTGTGTGTGTGTGTGTTGGAGGGGGAATCAAGTATGAGTTTAAAAGAAAAAAAGCTAAATGCAATTTCGGGTTTAAGTTTAGAAAAGAATATAAGTCTTAGATCATGTTTGTGCGGGGTTCGGGTTGATGCGTGCAGATGTGCTTGCAGCCTCATGTCCACGTGAGTTTTTGTGTGTGTGTGTGTGTGTGCGTGCGTGCTACGTGCGTGTGTGTGTATGTTTGTGTGGGACAGTAGTTAAAGTAAACTTCAACCCGTGTGAGGTACAGAAGTAGTAATTAAAGTAATTAATTAAAAATGTAAAATTAGGGAAGAAAAGGATGCAAGGTTAATGAGACAGAATGATTGTTGAAAATGTATATTTGTGTGTACATATATGTGGGTGTATACACACACACACACACACACACATGTTAATAAAATATATATTTTATATTATATATAAATATATTTACACATATATATAGTATGACTAACTGTGTGTGTATGTGTGGTGTGTGTGTGTGTGTGTATGTGTGTGTGTGTGTGTGCATGTGCATCTTCATCTTTCCTTCCTTCAAAACCTAATCAGTGTCTTTAAAGTCTGTGCTCAGGAGCGGCATGAGGCTGTTCTGTCAGACTATCCTTCTGATGAATGCCTTGGCATCCCACCGGCTCGCTAAATATGCGCAGTGAAATGAGCTGAAACACGAGCCTTAATTAAAAAGTGGAGACCCACGAAGATGTGATTAAAGCAACGCTCAGTGGATTATAGTGACTAAAGCATCTCCAAAGGCATGCAGAAAGAGACCGAGACAGGGAATGAGACAGAGGAATAAGAGCATGATTAAAGGACCATTTTCTGTCTTTTTCCTTTCATATTTTTTGCTCCTTCTTTGCACCATAATGCCACATACAGAGCATATGCGTGTCTTTCACTGACATTGACAGTTATGATAGATATATCCTTTATTAATCCAGAAGGAAATTCAATAAATGACTTCACTTTCCATGTATATTGCTATAAATGAGATGCTGAAATCTTATGTTCATCTCAACCAACTCTTAATTTCATATAACTAGACACTGGAACTACATATATTCGGGTGAAGATAAGGTTTACACTGTGAGGGCATAAAATTACATGCAATCTTACTGAGGTGTGAGGTGGACAGCGCAGTCAGGTAGTAATGATTCAAGCCCTCTATAAGATAATACCTCTTCTCTTCTCTTCTCTTCTCTTCTCTTCTCTTCTCTTCTCTTCTCTTCTCTTCTCTTCTCTTCTCTTCTCTTCTCTTCTCTTCTCTTCTCTTCTCTTCTCTTCTCTTCTCTTCTCTTCTCTTCGCTTTGCTTCTTCAATTACAAAGTTTTCCTAAATGCAGTGATGGAAATAACTTCTTATAATGAATAAGGGTACAATACATTATAAGTACAAGTGTTGTGTGAAATATTGTACATTTCAGCTGATGAGTACAATATTGTACATTTCAGCTGATGACATGATTACTCACAAATTCTTAATTTTCAGACAAAGGATGTAAAAAATGTATTTTGCATTCACAATAGTTCAGTAATAAAAAGTTGAGATTGGAGAACACAACATTCACAATAGTTATCTCAAAAGAGCACTCAAATCTTATATTTTAATTAGTTGTCACTTCTGTTCCTCATTCTCTCGCTCTCATTTCCTTATTCTATATTTTATTCTGCCCCCATTTCCCAGGAAGACTTACAGTACATGCAAATAACCTTTGTTTGGTCCAACATGTAGGTTTCTTAGTGCATGGATGTCAGCTCCTATATTAATCAAATTCTTTTGCGTGGTATCAGCATGCTAAGTGGGGTAGTGTTAGATAACACAGAGATAGATAGGCACTGGTTTCTGTAGATAATCTCTTTATCATCAGCATAATTAAAGGCTGCATCTCATATCCATAAGATCCGTGATCCTGTAGCTGTTTTATCAAATCTCTCCTGAATAGAAAGAGAGCAAGATGAAAAGTAGGTAGACTGGATGATACTGACTAAGATAAAATAAAAGGAATAAATTAGTGAATTGCAATTTATTAACTACATTTTTCCTGTTTTTGGTTTAAATAAAGTGGAGTACAACATGTAGGAAGCAACAGGTGAAATATTCGATTATGAGGGAGTGCAGGTCCAGAGGAAGAACAAAAGATTATAGAAAGAGCCTGTAATAGGAGTGAAAGAAAAGAGTATAGTGAGAAAGAAGGCATGGAGGAAAAGACCTTGGGAGAAAAGGGTGGACAAATGCTATTAGACTCGTGACAAAAAGATCTCTCAATTGAGAAGTAAATTGAAAAAGAGAAAGGGTAGTGAAGGACGTTCAGAGTATATATAGTAGAAAAGAACTAAGAATGTGGATAAGGACATGAAGATTATAAAAATAACTGAATTTATGATAGGATGAATGGAAGGATCAATTTTATATGATTTGCGCACCCCTTAATTTTAAACTATGGTAATGTGTTAGAAAAAGTGATGTTAAATCAACATTAAAAGTGTGACTTGAATTCAAGAATCTTGTGGATACTTTTGACTAATTACAATCAATCAATCACTCAATCAATCAGTCAATCAATCAACCTTTATTCATATAGCACCTAATCACATCAGCAGACATTTCAAAGCTTTGACAGACAGACAAACCTAACAGTACAATCAAGAGTTTGAATCCTTATTAATGACAATCTAGTACAAGCTCAGTCAGGAGGTTCATTTCTTTGCGTGTTTAAACTGTAATTTATTTCTCATAGCATCTTCACAATCCTAGTGCTCTCTTTCAGATCCTTTTTCTGCTGTTAATGTATGTTAATCATGAAATCAGCTCATACTTTTCTAATACAACACCATGATTGCTGGCCCATCATTGTTTTGCTGTCTTTTAAAATATACATATATATTTTTAAATTTTATATACTGATTATAATCCCCACAGGGAAATTAGTGGCGCACTCTAGTTAATTCAAATCATGCATACATATGTGTGTACAGGCCCTGAACACACAAACACACACACATGGGGCCTGTACGCATGCAGAGGAGGTAGAGTGGCGGACAGCTCCTTTGTGGTGCACCCCAAATGAGCAACTTGTAAGGGGGACGGCGCCTCACTCAAGGGTGCCTCGGCAGTGCTCCGGAGAGGAGCTGACACCTCCCACTGTCAGCTCACCTCTGGGTGTTCTTTTTGGGTGGGAGCGGGAATCGAACTACCGATCTTTGAAACATTGGACGACCCACTCTACCACTCTACCGCGCGCTCTACCACTGAGGCACTGCCTCTACAAATATAATTTTATTTGTAGCTTTAAGTGATACGTCACATTTCACATTTCATTGTCATGAGCAGTTTTCACCAGTTCACCAACCTTATTAATTCATCAACTTGATCAGTCTCAGCAGAGTCATCCGCCACCATCACCACCACCTGGACTCCATAGAGTTGCTTGAGGTAGATATCCTCCCTGAATATTAAAGTAAAGATTTTTAAAAAACATGATAATTCTGATATATCAGTTGAAACAATTGCTTTTCCCATTTGTCTCTGTTTCTCTGTCTGTCTCTGTGTCTTGCTCTCTCCCTCCCTATCTCTCTCCCTCTTTGTATACACATTCCAGTTGAGAAAGAAGGCAGTGTCCCCTTATTAAAGCATTCGTTAATTCCGTTTCAAGGAATTTCCTCCTTATAGTTATTGTACAGTGCACCCTCGGATATTTGCCTATCAAGGCTCGCGACTTCACCTCATCATGGATTTTTGGTAGGCAGTCACGTTATAGTAGAAGTTATAGTATATAAGTTATAAGTTATAGTAGTTATACCATACGCGCAATTCTATTGGCCGACAGCATCTGGAAGTGCGCTAGTTCGGTGAGTCTTGGACTTCCATGAGACACAAAAGTGCTTTAATAGTCAATAAGACTGTGGGAAAAGGTAATACAGATAGAAGGTGGTTTAATATCAGTATGGGGAGGGTTCATAATCGTTTAAATGACCGTAAATAATAAGATAGTCGCTCTATTGCAGAATTTGTTAATCGCGTGTGGTTCCTGGAAAACATTAACCTCGAAGAACGAGGACGCACTGTATTTCTTTTGCTTGCCTTGCTTTCTATGGACAAGTGTGCTGTCAGTCGCACCACTGTGAGAACATGCTGAAAAGGCCAAGTGCCATTGCCACTGAAGGAGTGAGGTTTGTGATTGTAATGCAAAGATGTAAGTGTCAGAGTCTGCCCTGGAAGCTGTCAATATGACACATGCTCTCCACATGTTCTTCGTCTGTGGTTCTGTAACTGTAAGCATTGTCATCACCTGCAGATCTGACTGAGACAACGGTTCAACACACTGTTTGATAAACCCTAACCCTAACTCAGGATATGAATGGATGTCTGTGTTACGTGACCCCGATAGACACAACAAAAGCAGATCAGTGAGCGTTGACGCACATTTGTTGTCCATCCATTTTCTTATAGAGAACACATGCAGACATGGAGAGTATGTAAAATCTCCACATAAAAAGGAATCAACACCAGAACCTTCTTGCTGTGAGGCAAGAGCACTACCCACTGAACCACCATGCTGCCCAGCACATTTCTTAATGTCACTAAACTTGGTCTTTCTAAATGACTGCTGCTTCTTGTTTCCTGCAAATAAAAAGAATAAAATAAACCCCAAGATATAGTTCTGGGCCACACTTTGGTGCAGTGGGTAGTGCTGTTGCTGCACAGCAAATAGGTTCTCAGTTCAAGTCCCGCTCTGTGCGGAGTTTACATGCTCTCGCCGTGTCTGCGTGGGTTTTCTCTGAGTTCTCCGGATTCCTTACACCTTCCACAGGTGAATTGGCCAGTCTCAAATTGCCCATAGGTGTGAGTGTGTGTGTGTGTTTTTGTCTGTCTACATGTGGCTCCGTGTTGCACTGGCATTGTGCCTGGAGTGTAACCTGCCTCATGCCCCCCAGTCGGCTGGGATAGGCTCCAGCAACCCCATGACAGCGGAAGAAGTGGGTATTGAAAATGAATGAGGGATGAATTAATGCAAGAATGAATGAATGAATTAATGAATGAATGAAGATGTAATTCTAAGTGTAGTTTTTGTTTCTGGAAGTGTAGCGAAGCCTAAGAACTGATTCAAACAGTCAGCTTGAGCTGTGCTGTTTTACTTGACAAGTCTCATCCTCAATATCACCAAACAAACCCTCCTAATTGGTGGACTATTCAAGGTGCAACAACTTCCATCTCTCCCTCTGCTTGCCAATGCTTCCACTGGTGCTGCTACTGCATGTGTGTAACTACCTGCTGTACTTTCTTCTTCAACAACACCCCGCCATCAGCCTGAAGGATCCATTTCGGGGTGTTAATTAAATTTGCTCATCATTCCCCAATGCCTCTATGTAAACATCACTGCAGGGAGTGATTAAGGTTGGAGCCTAGATGCCAAATGCAAACTGTCTTATGTTCTGCTGTTCTTGTAGTAAATGCTTCAAATTTTTGAGTTGTCTGACTGAAAAGAAATTAGCCGCGGTCCCTGTGTATTTTGCTATTCATCAGTCTGGTTTGGCGTTATCACCTTTGACTCTGCAAAATCAAGCATATTTTAAAACTTACTTTGATTGCATTTAAATTAGTATAGAAAACATTTGTTAGAAATTCAAACTTCTTCATGATCAAAGTAATTTTTCTTTTCTGACATCACCAGTTTGACATTTCCTCACAGGTCCACAAACAAACAACTAATCATACTCACAGTCAATTTAAAGTCACCAATTCACATATATTGAATGATCTTGGTGACTGAAGCTGGACAATACAACACAATTGAAATGGAAATGAGAAAGGTCCTCAAGGGGATTTAAACCCATGTCCGGCTCGCTTTGAGGCAACAGCATTAACCACTGTCCCACCACGCCATTCATCTGCTGTATCATAAATAGTAATCCATGTAGCATTTGAGCTACATGGTACCACAGAATGATTTTAATGAACCTCTCTCAGCATAGAGGCTTTATTTCAGGACAGATTCTCTGTCCACGTTTTTTTTTTTTTAGATTAAGTGAATTCCTTCAGAATCTCTTGATAGACAGAGCCAATACATCCCTCTAATCCCTGTCATTGTGTGGCCTGAAAGTCTTGGATATGAAGAACAAGTATTTTGTCAAAGTACAATGTTGTTTGCATAATGTAGTCGCAAGAGGACACAGGCCAATGTCTTATTGTGCCTGTCCCATGCCCGGATAAAAACAGAGGGCTGTATCAGGAAGGGCATCCGACGTAAACCTTTTGCCAAATCAAACATGTGAATCAAATCCATGACTTTCATACCGGATCGGTCAAGGCCCGGGTTAGCAAGGAACGCCATCGGTGCTGTTCACCTACAGGGTGCTGGTGGAAATTGGACTACTGTTGGTCGAAGAAGGAGAGGAGGAAAGTGTGTTCGTAGGAAGAGACAGAAGAGGAACACCAAGAGTATAGGACTGAGAGTACGGACGAATGTTGGAACTAGGACAGGAAAAGGTAGAGAGTTTTGTTGACATGGAGCAGAGGAGGAAGGTAGACATACTGTGTGTCCAGGAGACCAGATAGAAAGGTAGCCATCTTAAAAGTTTAGGAGCAGGGTTCAAGTTGTTCTATCATGGTGTAGACAGGAAGAGAAATAGAGTAGGAGTTATCTTGAAGGAGGAGTTTGTTAGGAATGTCCTGGAGGTAAAAAGAGTGTCAGATGAGAGTACACAGGACTACAGGGAGATGTAGCGTAAGGTGAAAGTAGACGTAGCAAAGGCCAGACAAGGGGGTTACAATGGCTTGTCTGTCAGGTTGGACAGTAAAGAGGGAGAGACTGATCTATACAGGATGGCGAGACAGAGGGACAGAGATGGGAAGGACGTGCAGCAGGTGAGGATGATTAGGGATAAGGAAGGAAGTGTATTGACAGGTGCCAGTAGTGTGATGGGCAGATGGAAAGAGTACTCTGAGGAGTTGATGAACGAGGAAAATGAGAGAGAATAAAAACTAGTTGGGTTTTTCTGTCTATTAAAGCGCTTTGATGTCTGTTGCCATGATTAAGCGCTACATAAATAAAACTTGATTGATTGATAGAAGAAGAGGCTGTTGTGGACCAGGTAGTAGCAAAGATCAGTCATGATGAAGTGAGGAGGGCATTGAAGAGGATGAAGAGTGAAAAAGCTCTCGGTCCTGAATATATACCTGTGGAGGTATGGAAGTGTCTAGGAGAGGTGGCAGTAGAGTTTCTGACTGGGTTGTTCAGCAGGATCTTAGATAGTGAGAAGATGCCTGAAGAATGGAGGAGAAGTGTGCTGGTGCCCATTTTTAAGAACAAGGGAGATGTGCAGAGTTGTGGCAACTACAGAGGAATAAAGCTGATGAGCCATACAATGAAGTTATGGGAAAGAGTAGTTAAAGCTAGACTAAGGGCAGAAGTAAGCATTTGTGAGCAGCAATATGGTTTCAAGCCAAAAGAGAGTACTACAGATGCAGTATTTACTTTGAGGATGTTGATAAAGAAGTACAGAGAAGGCCAGTGGGAGCCAGATTGTGTCTTTGTAGATCTGGAGAAAGCTTATGACAAGGTGCCCAGAGAGAAACTGTGGTATTGTATGAGGAAGTCCGGAGTGGCAGAGAAGTATGTTAGAGCAATACAGGACATGTATGATGACTGTAAGACAGTGGTGAGGTGTGCTGTAGGTGTGACAGAGGAGTTCAAGGTGGAGGTTGGACTGCATCAGGGATCAGCTCTGAGACCCTTCTTGTTCGCTATGGTGATGGACAGGCTGACAGACAAGGTTAGACTATGATGTTTGCAGATGACATTGTGATCTGCAGTGAGAGAAGGGAACAGGTGGAGGAGAAGCTAGAGAGGTGGAGGTTTGGACTGGAAAATAGAGGAATGAAGGTTAGCTGCAGTAAGACAGAGTACATGTGTGTGAATGAGAGGGACCCAAGTGGAAGATTGAGGTTACGGGGAGAAGAGATCAAGAAGGTGGAGGATTTTAAGTACTTAGGGTCAACAGTCCAGAGCAACGGAGAGTGTGGAAAAGCGGTGAAGAAGTGTGTACAGGTGGGATGACACAGGTGGAGGAAAGTGTCAGGTGTTTTGAGTGATAGAAGAGTAGTGATAGAAGAGTTTCAGCTAAAATGAAAGGAAAAGTCTACAAAACTGTGGCAATACCAGCAATGTTGTTTGGTCTAGAGACAGTATCACTGAGGAAAGGACAGGAAACAGAGCTGGAGGTAGCAGAGATGAAGATGCTGAGGTTCTCTTTGGGAGTGACCAGGAAGGATAGGATCAGGAATGAGTACATCAGAGGGACAGCACATGTTAGAAGTTTTGGAGATAAAGTCAGAGAGGCCAGACTGAGATGGTTTGGACTGGACTGAGGTGTCCAGAGGTGAGATAGTGAAAATATTGGTAGAAGGATGCTGAGTTTTAAACTGCCAGGCAGGAGGCCTAGAGCAAGACCAAAGAGGTTTATGGATGTAGTGAAAGAGAACATGAAGGTAGTTAGTGTGAGAGAAGAGGATGCAGAAGACAGGGATAGATGAAGGAAACTGATTCACTGTGGTGACCCCTGAAGGGAAAAGCTGAAAGGAGAAGAAGACAATGTTGTTTGCGTATGTACGAGATTGAGATAGCTAGAACAAAAATATAGACAGGAAGGTAACAGAGACATGAATGTAGAGTGTTGTGAGAAGACAACAGCTAAGTGAAAAAAACCTGATGAGGTATCTCACTCCTACTCACACATTCACATTCACAGCTGTGTGCCATGTTATCAATAAGGTTTTTTCTTTTCATAATAGAAGCATATTTCCTGTCTTGGTGAAACAGCAAATTTTTACAACTTTTTACGGCTGAGAGGAGATGACACTTTTTGTCACTGCTTAAACTGTTAAAATTCAGTGTATAGTAGATGGGAGGCATAATTTACAATCTTAAAGGTGTTATGGACCTGGTGGATAATTTTGCTGATGAGAAAAATACAGTTTAATGATAATAATAGCAAATAAATGATCTGCAGTTAATTGTACCTTAAAGAAAGCAATATTTAACTATCGGCTTTTAAAAAAAAATGAAATAGTGCCTTATTTTTATTTGACAAAACAAAACGAATAAAAGTAGGCAAAAAACTAAAGCACACTATTGTAAAGGTCGCAATAAAAGTCATTTTCAAATATACACGTTATAACTTAGCTATAACTGGAGATGATGAAGAGGAGCGTAAGTAAGCAAAGAATTTTAAAAAAGAGGAGAGAAGAGAGCTTTATTTTATAAACCTCCCTCCTCTTCCCTTCATACATTTAATGCTCCATGCCTCCATCTCAGCCATTTCACTCCAGTTGTCCCTCCTACCCTCCCTCATCCTCATTTTTTTGCCTGCCCAGCTTGGTTTGCTATAAATAAATTGATAGATATAAGATCAGAAATGAATTTATCTACCTGATGCAGTCCCTGCGACAATTTCTAGGCAAATATGTAACTGTTTGAAGTCTGAGGTGACTCAAGATGGTGGCTAACACAATCTTATCAAACCAGAGAGGGCTAGCTGGAGAATCTAAGCAGGCCTCCACAGTTTGTTGGATATTACTCACTGTTATGGCTTCAAGAGTTTTATCATCATGCCAGAAATACTGAGTAACTGAATAAAGCCCATTTCTGTATCTGTCTTTGCCTTTGCACACAAACATGCACTTAAACCCATAAATATACATACTTGCAGTTGTTGCTCTGTTA
This sequence comes from Antennarius maculatus, assembly GCA_013358685.1. Lineage (NCBI taxonomy): Eukaryota > Metazoa > Chordata > Actinopteri > Lophiiformes > Antennariidae > Antennarius > Antennarius maculatus. Next base: position 9,850,869 of record CM023615.1, read on the forward strand.
AAAGACATGGACTTCAGTTGAACTCCCCACCTACATATCATTTATGAGCTTTCTTGCCTTTCAATCCTTCAAACTCAGGCAGGCATAGAATAGACAAAAAACACAAAACACACTCCCTGTCAACCTCCTACAGCCACTAACACACACACACACACACACACACACACACACACACACACACACACACACATTGGATTGTGCCCAATGCCTGCCATCTGCGTGTGTTTGTATGTTGGCCTATTGTACCAGGGAACGTGTTACATTAATGTGTGAAAGTGAATGAATGGGTGTTGAAATGAGTCTTTTGATATTTGGAAAGTACAAGAGGTCAGGCTGTTACATGCTGTGAGGGCCAACGTTGTTTCTTCGAAGAAACTTTAGGCTGAAGTTTGCATCCAAAGCTCACTTTGGCCTGGAGTCCCTCATAACTTGAAAACCTTATTTTCCCAAGTTTAATTTCATGTGATTTTACATGGTTTGTTCACCCCACACAGTTACCACTAATGTTCAGTAGGAGGGGGAGAAGAATATACCTTGTTGCAAGACACTGACCCAACCTTCAGTTGTTCAATGGTGGGTTACAATTACATGCTTTTTTAATGGTCTCATATTATAATTTTTTTAATTCATGTCATTCAACTGCCAGATGTCCAATTACACTGTATTTGAAATGTCTTGCTCCAAAGTGATCCATGGTCCTCAATATCTTTGATTGAATGTTGATAAATTCTCCTCCGTCCCCAAATGCTGTTTTAATGAGGCGTAGCTCTAAGCTCCCTATCACCTCCCCCCTACCCCCTCTGAGCTGCCTAGATCAACCCCTCCCTCCCCCGCGCGTTCACATGCATTTGTTTACTTGTGCCACTCGAACGTGCCTGCATTACAGATCGATCGATCGCCATAGTCTGGAACTTTTTTAATTTTCAGTAACTTTGCTGATACGTATTTCACTCTAATACGTATCACGTGTTTTCCATCCATCCATCCATCTTCTGCCGCTGTATCCGCTGTAGAGGGTCACGGGAAACTGGAGCCTATCCCAGCTGGCATAGGGCGTGAGGCGGGGTATACTCCGGGCACGACGCCAGTGCAAAACGGGGCCACACACAGACACAAGCCACACAGACAACCACGCACACACACTCACTCCTACGGGCAATTTTGGGACTGGCCAATCAACCTGAAGCGCATGCTCTTGGAGGCGGGAGGAACCCAGAGAGAACCCACGCAGACACGGGGAGAGCATGCAAACTCCGCACAGGGTGGGATTCGAACCCGGAACCGCCGTGTTGTGAGGCGACAGTGCTACACACTGCGCCACTGTGCCGCCTCTTTTGTTTTCCACTCTGAACTCTTTCCTCTGCCGAACAAAGACTCGTGGCTCATTGTGTAAACATGATCGGACCGGTCAGTGAGAGAATTAAACTGTGTTTTCTGAAAATCGTTGTGGACAATGAGAGCTCATGGATAACAGGAGCTAAGCTAACGCAAACTAATGAAACATGGGATTTTACTGGTGAGACCAAGATATAGGGATCCACACGCACATGTGTGTGTGTGGATACACGTAGCTCTCCGACCACTTAGAATAATTAAAGCTGCTTTCATTCACCAAAAAACAGGAAATTGTTCTGAATGAGCAATTAATGTGCAACTGGTCATGTGTTCACTGTGATGCTGCAGATAGCGTCAGGTGGACACACACACACACACACACACACACACACACACACACACACACACACACACACACACACACACACACACACACATACACACCTGACTGCCAGCTGAATTCAACAGCTTGTGAGGAACTTTCAGTGTGTAGCTCTGATCCAGGTCGTTATCACACACTGGTACCGTAGCCTGATCACAAACCTTACACGCACACATGCGTACACACACACACACACACACACACACACACACACACACACACACACACACACACACACACACACACACACACACACACACACACACACACAGACTGGTAGCTTCTCTGGGTTCATACTCCCTGGTTGCAGCAAGATGGTTTGAGAACAGGTTGTGAATCCTTCCCAGATTGCCTGCCTCCCCCTAAATGACAAGCTACTTGTTCTCAGGATAGAGATCTGTTATTTGCAGCCCAACACCTTCTCCTCATGGTACTCTGCCAAGATCTCAACATTTTGTATATTTAAACTGAGTATTGTGAATAAATGAAGATTGAAAAAGTCCGATCCTGAAGTCAAATGAAACATTTGTCCAGATTAATTATGATTTAAATTGCTTTTTTGCCCAATTCATCATTGAAAGTAAAATTAGGGTGTTCATCGTAATTGCATATTCATCCTCACCAATATCTTGTGTAGTCAATTATATTGATTGTAACATCTCCTGCAGGTGCAAAAAAATTACATAGTTTTATTTGATCACTTTGAGGACATAGTCAGAAAATGCAAAAAATGTGTCTTACTCCTGGGGACTACAAACACCTGTGATGCACACAGACTTCAACAAGAAACGCAAGCTCTAACATACTCTAGACTAGAGGAAACTTGTGATATAAAATATAGAAATAACCAGGTGAAGGTCAAACTCTTAAATGATCAGTTAAATGCATTTTACTCCTCAGTGGTGCCTTATCTTTCATGTCTTTATGTTACAGTGAATGTCCTTGAAAATAAAGTTTATAAAGCAGTCTTTTGAATGCATTGCATTCGATATATAGACATTTTATATGTTTTTATTATACTGTAGATAAAGTTGAACATCAAAAGACATTTTCTTTGAAAGGTACTATACCAGATGTACTGTATTGCACCATTTACTTTTTTCACTAAACTAAAAATATAGGAATGCAATGTAGAGTGGGGAAATTCTACCTTAATCTACACATCGCATGCTGAACGACAGATTAAAAGATTTTTGAATACGTATTTTTGACCTTTTCTTTAGGATCATTGATTTCAGCAGGATAAATAGAAAAGATTTACATGCCTACCTGTCATGACCAAGTGTTTAAATGTGGTTTAATGCATTGAAAAGCATACATGTGGTCCATGTAGAATACAAATGCTTTTCATGCAGGAAAATTGTTTTCATCACTTAATGCATTTGAAAACACAATTAAGTTTTTGAATGCTGGACACCCACATAGTGTACACTCTTTAAATAATTCTACAGATGTGATTCACTTACAGTGAAACTGGGGCACACACATTTGAACTTCTCAAGGGAATACAAAATGGCCTTCATCCCTAATTTAACCTAACCTAATGTCTTTGTGCCTTTTATTAGAGTGCTGCACCTATACCGGCTCATCTATCATTCTGTAAATGGCTCAAATACCACAACATGTCAGCACACTCAACACTTTGTGACAAATCTCAGCAAAGTTACAGGACTGCAGATACTGATGACCCACCACACTAGTATCGGGATATCCTCATGCTCAGCTGACACAAAAATCAAACACATGGTTATTGTTAATCAATCTATTGTAGTTGCTTCTGTCTTTGAAATATTGCTCATTTTGTACAACATAACATGCCAATTACTACAACTTTAGACAATATTTAGTTATGTTCTACCAATTAGGAAGATCAATGATATTATTTTTGGTAACATGCCTCATTGTTATATTTTTGAACTGCATATGAAATTGAGAGGCTTTTTCCAGGAAAAACATTAGTTTCTTTTGTGATTTCCTTTTCTAGTGACTACCTTAAAATAAAGCACAGCTAAGCACACAGCTGTGTCCTCAAACTTGCATAATATGCATGGGATACAACTATACAAGCTCAATATCCATGCAGATAGACAGAATGACAGTGTCTTTCATCTTTCTCTTCTTCTAGACACAGTCAAACACACACACACACCCACGCACAGACACACACACACACACACACACACACACACACACACACACACACACACACACACACACATACACACACACACACACAGGAGTACAGGGCTTATTTAAGGTTATTATAGGATATTAGTTGGGAAGTGACAGGGCTTTGCACGAATGCTGCTGTTGCATAGCAACCAATGTAATTTTCAGCTAGCTAGCAGTGCTTCATTTTAGGTGATGGAAGGTTTTTTTTATGTACACAACTGGAGGGTTGAAGAAGCAGAGATATTTTTGTCTGCCGGCCACGGAGAGACAGAAATGGGGAAAGAAAAAAACCTTGGAGCATTTACTTTACTTACTTATTTTGTTAAGATATACAAATGTTTGGTCTTAAATTGCCTACAATAAAGGATTCACCTCAGTAAGATAAATGGATATTAAAATGTAATCTAGATTCTGTGTGTACTGCTGTGTATTCTTAATAACTTTATTTTTTAGTATCTATAAATAATGTATTTACTCTATTTTACTTATTTAAACATGGGGATTTTATTTTGCACTTCGCTGTCTAAGAGTTAAAACAACCAGCCCAGTCCTACAATCTTGATAATGAAACTGCCTCCTTTACTCTTTTTGGTATAAGAAAATATTATTTAAAGCACTGTGTTTTTAGGAATTGTATTCAGGAGCTATGATGATCTTAATCTCAGTACGCAAATCTTGCACAGCATTTTTGGCGATTTAAAACAATGAAGATAAAGGAAATTAACATCTCAAACATGATCCCCACAAGCTGCTTCTTGGAGGGAGAGAGATCGAAATGAGAGAAATAAGGGAGAAACAAAGACACATTGCGTAAAAATGAGTTTAAGGAGGGAGAGAGCAGTAAAACTGCAAAACACGGTGCTGTAGTGGCAGATAAGTGTTTTTCTGCTGGTGCAGATTAAAAGACTACAGTTTCCCTGATGAATATATTAACATTTTATGAGGTGAATCGGGGACGGGCAATCTCTCCCTTTGCATGAATAATGAGCTGGTTTAATATGACTGCCTGGTTGGGAGTGTACCCTGACATGTGTGAAATTGAATGGGATGTTGTATGTGTGGGCGGCACGGTGGCGCAGTGGTTAGTGCTGTCGCCCCACAACACGGCGGGTCCTGCTCTGTGTGGAGTTCTCATGCTCTCCCCGTGTCCGCGTGGGTTCTCTCCGGGTTCTCCAGCTTCCTCCCACCTCCAAAAGCATGCTTCAGGTTGATTGACCGGTCCCAAATTGCCTGTAGGAGTGAGTGTGTGTGTGCGTGTTTGTATGTCTTTGTATGTGGCTCCACGGTGCACTGGCGTCGTGCCTGGAGTGTCCCCTGCCTCACGCCCTATGCCAGCTGGGATAGGCTCCAGCTCCCCGTGACCTGCTATGGCGGATACAGCGGCGGTACATGAAAAGGAAGTGAATGTTGTATGCGTGTGTGTCTGTATTTGCAGGATGTGTGTAAATGCGAATAACAATGTATACGTTCAGTGGAGTGGGCACAAGGGGTGTATGCTGGTGTGTTGTCTGGTGGTGTATGCAAGTGTATGAATGTATTTGGATGCATGTTTGATGTTGGCTGTTGGTGTGTACGCGTAGGCAGGATGCTAATGACTGAGTCACTGGCAATGCACCAGGACATTACACACATAAACACACACATACCACAAGCACCTTGTTGATACACAAAATTAAAGGCATTTCATCTGCAAATTAGACTACACAAAGCTTCCTGGTTATACATGCATTAATAATTTAAGGGGAGCATGGGCATTACACCAACATTATACGTTCTCATGTTCAGTCATGCCACCCATAAAGTCATAACCAACCCTTGAAAATCACATCTAAACCCGTTAATTCATGACCTCTTAGAGTCATATCTAAGGTCTGTGGTTCTGCATGTATATTTATCATTATGTATTATTCATTAGGCAAGGCTTTTCTCCTATAAGCCTCTTTTTTCATACTCTTACTCTTAAGATAATTTAGTCCGCATTAGTTTAAATTTATTTTGCTTATGTGGTATTATTGTGGAAACCTTTGTAGAGGAAGCTGAGCTCACCAAGGATGCACACCTCTCACACTATTTTGACTAGTTGTGCACAGCGGTTGAGAAAACTTGTCAATTTTGAATTAGAGGAAGACCAAAGAGGAGGTTTATGGATGTAGTGAAAGAGGACATGAAGGTAGTTGGTGTGAGAGAAGAGGATGCAAAGGACAGGGTTAGATGGAGGCAATTGATTCGCTGTGGCGACCCCTGAAGGGAAAAGCCAAAAGGAAAAGAAGAAGAATGTTATATATAAATACACTAACATTACATTACTAATCATGATTTTAAAAATATATTTTAATAAATGTATTTATTTATTAGCGATGTCAGGCGATTAAAAAAATTAATCTAATTAATGACAGGATTTGTAATTGATTAATCTAATTAATCGTATTTTAATCTCATACCTGCTAAAGGCCCCCAAATAAAGAATTTGAATTCTAGGACATTACATAATTGTAGTGCATGACTAATCAACAGAATACACCAAGATGAGAAGATTTGAAATCCACATTTTTATTGGTTAAGTGTGCTTTATAAATGAAAATCAAAAGGAAAAAGGTCAAGCACATTAGCAAACCAGTTAGGCCAGGTGCATTTCTTAAAAATGCAGTACAAATACATTTAAATAAATAAATAAAATTCAGAAATAAAATAAGGCCGAGTCTCAAATAGGCACATAAGCAGACTGTCAATCAAAATGAATACTAAAGCTGAGTCATTACATCAAAAGGGTAAGCTAACGTCACAGGAACTGACAACAGACAACTCTGTGTCCTTCACATGTTTTGCATTTAAATGATACGTTAGGCTGGAGCTGCTTAGGTGATACAAAAATTCTCTTTTACAAAAGGTACAAATCATTGCGTTTTTGTTGATAGTCCCGTCTTTGTTCTTTTTACAAATAAACTTTCCACCCAAAGGACCAAATGGGCTTGCCTCGCTCTCCTGTGTCGCGTCCATCTCTGTTGTCAGTCACTCTGCTTTTGACTAGTGGCGCAGGTAGGAAGTGACGTCACTGCAGCCTACGGGTCACTCAGTGGGCCAAATTTAAAATGCTTGCGCATTGACTTGCCACTTAAGATTAATTGCATTAATTTTCATTGCGCGTTAATTTGCAGCGTAATTTGAATCTAATTAACACGTTAAACTGACAGCCCCAGTATTTATCTTTGATATGTATCATAGGGCGATATTAGAGTATACAGTTCTCTTACTATGAAATACAGTCCTTTTGAATATGATGTTGCTGTTGGGCAACATAGATAATAACAACATTGCAGTTAATGGCCCTGAAGCTGCAATGCAGGAAAACATGTAGTGAAAGCAAAAAGACAACAACAAAGTGTAGACATTGAAAACTAAGTACATGCCACAAAAGGATGATTTTAACTAGGCCCACTGAAGATGGACTCAGTTCAAGGATATTATCTGATGTCATTAGGAGTGACATACAAGTAGTAGTGCAAATCAAACATAACAACTTATTAAATGGCAGGACCGCATGAAAATGGAAGAGAAATTAAATGGTTTGTGTCTGTCCTAAAGAGCTGAAAAGAAATAAAGGTTTTCCACAAGGGCTTTTTACATGTATTAAATATATATGAATTGGTTTTCTCTGGAATTATTTTTTAAGTCAAAAGGTGATGTTCGGAAGTACTTTTTGCTGTTGTTGAGGATAAAATACATATATTTAACACTCATGAGGAGAAAATTGCTGAAATTCAATCTGCTTCTTCCCTATTGACTGACTTCTGACTCTTCATCATATTCTGAAATAAAATCTGATTGAATAGAAGCCTTTAAACCTTATAAAGAATTGTGTGTGCACTTACAGACATTTTATTATAATTAATTTTGATAAATAAAATGCCCAAGTTAGCATACCAATAGATGTGGACCCTCAGAAATTATATGACTTGGTTTTAAATCTGTTTAACATGAAAACAAAAAAAAAAAAAACAACAACCGTGTTTGGAAAAATTTTCATATCTTAGAACACACTGAGATTTTAATAGATTCAACAAAAACTTGTGAGCTTTGTTCTTCCACATGTGCTTGATTATGGAAAATGAGTTATGAGGAAAAAAACAGGTATCAAGACAATAAAGTCCAGCTCAAAACCTTATACGAAACTGAGTGATCGAGGAGGAGACCTTTCAGAACATTTCACAGAGCGTGGCATTATCCTTGCTTGGAGTAGCCATCCCTTATTCCCTTTACTTTGTGTGATTTCAGTGCTTACCTTCTAGACCCTATTAAAGCCATGTATTTTGACTCCAGCTTCCCTTGTGCATGGCAGATTAAGGAGAGGGTCAAGCAAAGTTCACAGTTAAAGGCCAGATTGGGGGAAGAGCTGAAGCAAGAGAGAGAGAGAGAAAGAAAAGTTGGAAGGAGAAAGAAAAAGATCTTTCACCTTGCCAACATGATGAAATATCCCTAGCCATCAGTAACTTATCCAACATAAAGGTTAGTCTATTTTCAGGGTGTCTGTGTGTGTGTGTGTGTGTGTGTGTGTGTGTGTGTGTGTGTGTGTGTGTGTGTGTGTGTGTGTGTGTGTGTGTGTGTGTGTGTGTGTGTGTGTGTGTGTGTGTGTGCGTGCGTGCGTGTGCGTGTGTGTGTGTACATATGTCAACATGCACATGGGGCAGTTAAATGTTTTTACCTTGACAGGAATGGGAAGGTGTATTCCTACATAATATAGAGGGGAAGGGTGTGACTGACCTGCCGTGGCGCAGTATGAATATTATTTTCCACCTAAGACATTTGGAAATATGGGGAAACCACTCAAAGTAGAACATGACCCTGACAGGTCGTTAAAAACATGTTACTCTGAGGCTGACATCGTCTCATCCTTCTGACTGGTGCAGTGCCTTAATGTTGTACTGGAGGGTTGACAAATAGTCCATATTCCATTCTGGTCCAATAAGCTACATGTTAAGATGATGATGGTGATAATCATGAGGAAGCCTTAAATGAAATCAAACTGAAAATAAAAACTAAGAGACTTTGTTGACATTGCAGCCTTACAGTCTTCACCTGGTTCAAATGGAAGCAGATTTACCCATAAAATATAGATTTACATTGTACACTGAAACACAAATCCTGACATTGAACTGAGTGAAAGCAAGAGAAGGCAAAACTAAGGCAAGTGGATCTGGCCATTTCTTAGAGAAACACATTGTTTACTGAAGATTCCAGCCAGTATGCAAATGAGATGCAGCTATTTGTATTATAATAGTTGTATGCCATTCAATTCTAACTAATCCAGAAAAACAGGATCCAACATTTAATTACTTTCTAACAGCTTTTGAGTGTTGACAGTTCTTCTATGTCAAAGATTAGTCATCTGTCAGGTTCATTACTTTGTCCACACGATTGCTGCATATTTCAGCACAAAATTTTGTGATTCCTTGTAGTTGTTATTTCGTAAAGCTGTACAAGGTTGTAAACATTTTCTGTCATCTTTTGCTTCTTTTTTACTGTGTCACTCACTCATCACACACACATACACTGATCTAGTGAGATGCCACTGGTAAGCTGATCATATTACAAACACAAATTTCAAGCCTATTTAAGTTCTTTTCATTTTTTGCACTTTGTGAATTTTTTAACTAATATGGACTTGTGTGTAAATCCAAATGCAGCATCAGACTAGTTTCTGGTGCTGCACTAACCCTCAGCTATAATTCAGCAATCAGGAAGATAAGCAGGT
>CM023615.1:9863006-9948006 GCA_013358685.1 Antennarius maculatus
GTCTGTTAGTGTAGTGTATGTCTTGTGGTATGTCCTGTGATGTCAGTGTTTCCTTTTTTTTGGTGGTTTTTACCCAGCATTTATTCATTATGTAATGCCTGAGCAGTGGATATGTGCAATTTCCTCCGAGATTAATAAAGTATCTATCTATCTATCTATCTATCTATCTATCTATCTATCTATCTATCTATCTATCTATCTATCTATCTATCTATCTATCTATCTATCTATCTATCTATCTATCTTACCGTTGATGTTTACGTGCCACTGAAGTCATGAGTCTTGTTCAGCAAGCTTTTTCTTTTCCATTTGACTTCAAATATGCTATCTCTTTATCTATTGACACAACATAATGTACGTGAGTCATTGGGTTGAATCAGAGGTGTGAAGCTGGTTTGACCTGTCTGTTGCATGAAACTGAGTTCTACACTCCTGAAATAAATGTGGCAGCAGGAAAAAAGACAAACATTTCTTTTTTTGTTGACTATCAAAACTTTCAAGTGATAGTGTTTTTTTTTTTTACATCAGCAACTATTAACTATTAAGAAGTTTCACATTCATTCATAATACATGATTGTTAAGAGTTGTTTTATCTTACCAGAACTTTAGCTGTCATAATGCTTCTATTTGTCATTTGGAGCACAAGAGAAAACATGAAACATAACTGACAGAATTGCTTGCTGACAATTTATTTTTAATCGATTAAACATTTTACAGATCTGGAATCAGATGCACAGATGTACGGTTCTCTTATTTATAATCAGAACATATCACAGTGAACAACAAATTGAACAAAGAGAAGATAACATATCTTCAGTTCTTTCGTAAATAGTAAAAACAACAACTTACCTGGTGTACTCTGTGGTTATATCCTTTATTCACCCGAAGCATTAGCCACTGAGCAAAGTAGGAAATTTAGTGACAATACCTTAATATATTAAAATGATAATTATTTCTGTTCTGCAGATTAAAATGTCAGCCACCACTTCACGATAAAGACAAAAGGGACAAACACTATTACAAATGCTATGTAAAATCTGTGGTAGCAGACGCAAATCTATTAAAGGCTTTTTTTTTTTTTTTGGAGAAAACTCCCCTTATTTAGAAAGTGGAACCTTGTAGTGTCCATATTTTTACATAATTAAACAATGTTCTCTTATCTGTCAGAGCATAATTCGTTAACACAGAGTGAATTGAGACAGGAATCTCATCTATCAGCAGCAGATGAGTGAGAAGGTGCAGTAGAGTATGACAAGAATCCTATACAGCATTTGATCAGCACTACAAATATATCAAGCAAATGCTGCCAATGTGAAAGTTTTGCTTTGTTGGTCTAATATTCAATAGTCAATTCACCATTGATTTGGCACATAAATATCATTGTAACAAAGGTAAGTTCCTTTGGTGCACATTACTCCTATAAAAGCATGAAAACTATGGAGCAAAAACCAATATTCAACCACTTTTTGGACCGTCTATTGGACTGCCTGTCTAAAATTTTTGTTCCCCCAAAGTTAAAACCTTAAAAAAATAAAATATTTATTATCTATAATGTGATCACAGATTATATGACTCTTCGTAAAGGTGTGTTAAAAAAGAAATGTTGCATATTGACCAAACAAGTGCACAAAATTGTCTGACATTGTTTGGAAATGACACATGTTAGATACATTTAGGATTCAACCTTAAATCCTGGGGCTGCGGATTTCTTCAAGTTTGGAACTATAGTTACTCCCCTGTAATTTTAAGAATTTACTGAGGTTGAGTTTGAAAAAATCTTTCATATCTTTTGGAGCTTGAATTACTTCTTCATAAGGTTCAGTAAGGTATAGGATACAACAAACCAAACAAAACATATTAGGCATACTAAATTATGCACTTGTTTACATAGTTACATAGTGTGCTGTATCATTCAAATGTGTCAGCATTTCAAAATATTGGAAAAGATAAAAAAAATAAAGGTATTACTGACACCATGAATTTTTTAAATTGTTAAACAGATTTTGAAAAGACTTTAAAGAGAAGATATTAAAAACACAAAACACTGCATATACTATTCACAGAGAAGAAAATGAATTGGAATAGAACCCTGGAGCACTATAATGTCAGAGGATTGGAGAAAAGAACGACTACAATCACACCATTTCGACATTAGGAGTCACATAACAGAACATTCAGTCTTTTTTTTTGCTATTTTCTTCATTAAAATCTGTCGAGAGTCATAAATTTGCAGTCTTAGACTAATTAAATCCCGCGAGGGGGGCGTGTTGGAATTGTCAGTGTTTGTGTATTCGTCCATCCGTCCGTTCGTTCGTCTGTTAGTCCACCAAACATCTTCACAACCGTTGCAGTTAGAAAGAAGAAACAAAAAGTACATTACTTGGGCGGCAAATGGGATGGAAATGAGATGATGACCTTCTCATTGAGAAAACTAGGTGAAGGTCAAATTTCAACTTTTGTACACTCAGGAACCGGATAAGACAGAAAGACGAGGGAGAAGGCCAGTGTAAGACCATAGAAAAGAGCTAGTGCGTTAATCTATGAAAGCATGTCAGAGCACTAGCTTTGATCTTTGACCTATGCAAGCAGGTCATGGTAAAATTTTGAATTCAGGGGTGTCACGGGATGTTGCAGTCTGTGACTGCCTCGGTTCTAGTTGACAGTTGGAATTGTCTGCCAAGAACTCTTTAAATGTGGAAAAAATGCACCCACAGATAAAGCACTCCATAAGGCAGCATTAACTCCACTTATGAATGGCTCTTCAATTCCCTCATGCCTTTTTTTTAGACATTTCAAGCCTCGTCAGGACTCTAGACTGAAGTGAAAAGAAAGAAGTCGGAAATATGAATACAGTACATGCAAAAGTAGGGATATTTGATATACAAAAATATTATTCATCAGAGTAGATGAGAGGCAAGGGATATTTTCAAGTAACAGACCTGTCAATGATTAGGGATGACATGCACTACAGAATGTGGGGGATTCTGCTTGTTCATTAGATGCACGTTTATGTAAAGGGCAACCTTATTATGTTGATATAGAAAGAGCACAGTAACCTAAACAATCATGTCAACGGGGGCAAAACAAGTATCTGTCAGGGTGACAGAGCAGAGACAGAGTTGGTAATTAGTCTACCACAGTGCTACAAAAAGAGGAAATGTAGCCGCAAGAGGACACAAGCCAGTGTGTTATTGTGCCGGTCCCAAGCCCGGATAAATACAGAGGGTTGCGTCAGGAAGGGCTTCCGACGTAAAACTTTTGCCAAATCAAACATGCGAATCAAACCTATGACTTCCATACCAGATCGGTCAAGGCCCGGGTTAACAACGACCGCCATTGGTGTTGTTGACCTGCAGGGTGCCGGTGAAAATTGGACTACTGTTCGTCGAAGAAAGAGAGGAGGAAAGTGTGATCGTAGGAAAAGAGAGAAGAGGAACGCCAAGAGTATTGGACTGAGAGTAGGCACGTTGAATGTTGGAACTACGACAGGAAAAGGTAGAGAGTTGGTTGACATGATGCAGAGAAGGAAGGTAGACATACTGTGTGTCCAGGAGACCAGGTGGAAAGGTAGCAAGGCTAGAAGTTTAGGAGCAGGGTCAAGTTGTTCTATAATGGTGTAGATAGGAAGAGAAATGGAGTAGGAGTTATCTTGAAGGAGGAGTTTGTTTGGAATGTCCTGGAGGTAAAAAGAGTGTCAGATAGAGTGATGAGTCTGAAGCTAGAAATCGAAGGTGTGATGTTCAACATTGTTAGTGGGTATGCTCCACAGGTAAGATGTGAGGTGGGGGAGAAGGAGAAATTCTGGTTGGACTTTGATGAAGTAATGCAGAGCATACCGAGAAGTGAGAGAGTTGTCAGTGGAGCAGACTTCAATGGACATGTTGGTGCAGGAAACAGAGGTGATGAGGAGGTGATGGGCAGGTTTGGTATCCAGGAGAGGAACACAGAAGGACAGATGGTAGTTGACTTTGCAAAAAGGATGGAAATGCGAATACTTTCTTCCAGAAGAGGCAGGAACATAGGGTGACCTACAGTATAAGAGTGGTGGTAGGAGCACACAGGTAGACTACATCTTGTGTAGTCGGTGTAATCTAAAGGAGATCAGTGACTGCAAAGTAGTGGTAGGCAAGAGTATAGCCAAACAGCATAGGATGGTGGTGTGTAGGATGACTCTGGTGGTGAGGAAGATGAAGAGGGCAAAGGCAGAGCAGAAGACGAAATGGTGGAAGCTGAAAAAGGAAGAGTGTTGCATGACTTTTAGGAAGGGGTTAAGACAGGCTCTGGGTGGTCAGGAGGTGCTTCCAGATGACTGAACAACTACAGCTAATGTGATCAGGGAGACAGGTAGGAGAGTACTTGGTGTGTCATCTGGAAGGAAAGTAGATAAGGAAACTTGGTGGTGGAATGAGGAAGTACAGGAGTGTATACAGAGAAAGAGGTTAGCTAAGAAGAAGTGGGACACTGAGAGGACTGAGGAGAATAGATAGGAGTACAGGGAGATGCAGCGTAAGGTGAAAGTAGAGGTAGCAAAGGCCAAACAAGGGGCTTATGATGACTTGTATGCTAGGTTGGACAGTAAGGAGGAAGAGACTGATCTATACAGGTTGGCAAGACAGAGAGATAGAGATGGGAAGGATGTGCAGCAGCGTAGGGTGGTTAAGGATAGGGATGGAAGTCTATTGACAGGAGCCAGTAGTGTGATGGGAAGATGGAAGTAGTACTTTGAAGAGTTGATGAACGTGGAAAATGAGAGAGAACAAAGACTAGAAGAGGTGACTGCTGTGGACCAGGAAGTAGTAAAGTTTAGTCAGGATGAAGTGAGGAGGGCATGGAAGAGGATGAAGAGTGGAAAGGCAGTCGGTCATGATAATATACTGTACCTGTAGAGGTTTGGAAGTGTCTAGGAAAGGTGGAAGTAGAGATTCTGACTGGGCTGTTCAACAGGATTTTAAATAGTGAGAAGATGCCTGAGGAATGGAGGAAAAGTGTGCTGGTGCCCATTTTTAAGAACAAGGGAGACGCGCAGAGTTGTGGCAACTACAGAGGAATAAAGCTGATGAGCCATACAATGAAGTTATGGGAAAGAGTAGTTGAAGCTAGACTAAGGGCAGAAGTGAGCATTTGTGAGCAGCAGTATGGTTTCATGCCAAAAAAGAGTACTACAGATGCATTATTTGCTTTGAGGATGTTGATAGAGAAGTACAGAAAAGGCCAAATGGAGCTGCATTGTGTTTTTGTAGATCTGGAGAAAGCTTATGACAGGGTGCCCAGAGAGGAACTGGGGTATTGTTTGAGGAAGTCTGGAGTGGCAGAGAAGTATGTTAGAACGGTGCAGGACATGTATGAGGACTGTAAGACAGTGGTGAGGCGTGCTGTAGGTGTGACAGAGAAGTTCAAGGTGGAGGTGGGACTGCATCAGGGATCAGCTCTGAGCCCCTTCTTGTTCGCTATAGTGATGGACAGGCAGACAGACGAGGTTAGACAGGAATCTCCATGGACTATGATGTTTGCAGATGACATTGTGATCTGCAGTGAGAGCAGGGAACAGGTGGAGGAGAAGCTAGAGAGGTGGAGGTTTGTCCTGGAAAGGAGAGGAATGAAGGTGAGCTGCAGTAAGACAGAGTACATGTGTGTGAATGAGAGGGACCCAAGTGGAAGAATGAGGTTACAGGGAGAAGAGATCAAAAAGGTGAAGGATTTTAAGTACTTAGGGTCAACAGTCCAGAGCAACGGAGAGTGTGGAAAAGAGGTGAAGAAGCGTGTCCAGGCAGGATGGAACGGGTGGAGGAAACTGTCAGGTGTGATGTGTGATAGAAGAGTTTCAGCTAAAATGAAAGGAAAGGTGTACAAAACTGTGTTGAGACCAGAGATGTTGTTTGGTCTACAGACAGTGTTACTGAGGAAAAGACAGGAGGCAGAGCTGGAGGTAGCAGAGATGAAGATGCTGAAGTTCTCTTTGGGAGTGACCAGGAAGGATAGGATCAGGAATGAGTACATCAGAGGGACAGCACATGTTAGAGGTTTTGGAGATAAAGTCAGAGAGGCCACACTGAGATGGTTTGGACATGTCCAGAGGAGAGATATTGAATATATTAGTAGAAGGATGCTGAGTTTTGAACTTCCAGGCAGGAGGCCTAGGGGAAGACCAAAGAGGAGGTTTATGGATGTAGTGAAAGAGGACATGAAGGTAGTTGGTGTGAGAAAAGAGGATGCAGAACACAGGGATAGATGGAGGCAATTGATTCGCTGTGGCGACCCCTGAAGGGAAAAGGCGAAAGGAAAAAAAGAAGAGTGCTACAAAAGGAGGAAACAGCGCTCCAAAAAAACCCAATATATCTTTGCACAAAAATATGAGATCAGTCATTGAGGCAATGTGCGCTGTCTGCAGAGAACAAAATGAGGAACAATGATCTCCACAGATGAAACACAACTTTTCAGAGATGTAGATTTAACCATTTTTCTCAGACAAACCCCATTTCACTGGACACAGGGAGTCTGTAACAACCATAAATTAATAATTCATGTCTGTATCTCACTCTGAAAAAATATTTTGGTTAGTAAAAATTTGGAAAAAAAATAATGTGGAAAAAAAAACCCAAATACTATTTCAAAAACAAACATGTTTTCAATGTAAGCTACTCTACTAGGTTAGGGGTAAAGGGGTCACAAGGGCAGAAAATTTTTAAAGATTTTAAGGAAAGAAGTGACTTTGATGAGGTTCAGCAAGATGAAAGCAGTGTTATTCACTCTCATGAATTATTCATTTCCTTTGCCTCTCCGCCCTTATTTTCCTTGACAGGTGCCCGTGTGTCCTCTTCCATTACACATGTCATTTCCTCTCCTTCAACTGCAATCCTCTCTCATGTCCTTAACACTGATCCCCTGAGGACTGACATGCAAGTGGAATGGATGGATGGGAAGGAGACAGGGAGGCTGAAGAAATTAAAAGTAGAAATACCACAAACTTTTGTCATATATAAAAAACATGAATAGATTGTTTGCAAATGTCTTCCAAAACAGCATACATAATGGTTAGACAGTCACAATGATGGGCATACCAGACCTTCATGTAGCTAAAACCTCATTATGATAGATTCTCATTTTCATATTGTTTGGCGCATTTTGGAAGAATTTGGTTTAAAAACCAAACTGAATTTAAATTTTCAATCAAAAAAATTAAACCTTCTTCTTCTCCTTTTGGCTTTTCCCTTCAGGGGTCACCACAGCAAATCTTTGCTTCCGTCTAACCCTTTCTTCTGCATCCTCTTCTCCCTTCATGTCCGCTTTCACTACATCCATAAACCTCCTCTTTGGTCTTCCTCAAGGCCTCCTGACTGGCAGCTCAAAACTCTGCATCCTTCTACCAATATATTCACTATCTGTCCTCTGGACATGTCCAAACCATCTCACTTTGGCCTCTCTGACTTTATCTCCAAAACCTCTAACACAGTGGTTCTTAATCTTGTTGGAGGTACCGAACCCTGCCAGTTTCATATGCTCACTCACCGAACTCTTCTATAGTAAAAAAAAAAAAAAAAAAGTTTTTCAAATTTAAGACATAAGTATGTTTTACTGGTGTATTTAATGAAACATGCATAAATGTCACCTTTTTCAAAGAACAAAACCACGACAGTGCATGAACTCACATGAAATTACCTACCTGCGAATCAGTGTGACTTCTGCTTTTGTTATTGAGAGACCAGTTCAGATATGTGTGGTTTCACCTTCGCAAGTGTTACTCTGATGTCATTTTCACAGCAAGTCTGTTTCTTTTGTTTTCCATGCAGCTTAAGGAAGTGTTCATTTATTTTTGCCAGTGTGAGACTAGAGTTGCTCAACTTGACATTGCAAGTCATGTAGAACGCTGACTCCCATCACATACCGTTATACAGTACATGTAAATTCACGTTGCACATATTCGTCCGACGACTTTCTTTTTTTGCTCTACATAGTTACTATGAATGAAAATATTAAGAAAACAATCAGATGACGTACCATCACGAAAAGCATGGTCTCCAGGTCTACAAAAACACAATCTGGCTCCCTTCAGCCTTCTCTGTACTTCTCTATCAACATCCTCAAAGCAAATACTGCATCTGTAGTACTCTTTTTTGGCTTGAAACCATATTGCTGCTTACAAATGCTCATTTCTGAAAAATGGGCACCAGCACAAATTCCTCACGCATCTTCTCAATATCTAAGATCCTATTGAACAACCTCCACAAATATCATCAGGACTGACTGCCTTTCCACTCTTCATATTCTTCAATAACCTCCTCACTTCATCCTGACTAATCTTTGCTACTTCCTGGTCCACAACAGCCACCTCTTCTAGTCTTTGTTCTCTCTCATTTTCCTCGTTCATCAAGTTTTACGTTGGATGCCCTTCCTGATACAACCCTCTGTATTTATCCGGGCGTTGGACAGGCACAATAAGACACTGGCTTGTGCCCTCTTGCGGCTACATTAATCGAAAGAAAATTAAATAAATTGAATAAATATTCTTTCTCAATGTAACACCAGCAACATGTTAGCACAGGGTTAGCACACTTTGTTAATGATTATCACGGTAAATTCTCTTATCTTTTAGGAAATGCGATAAGCATTTTCAAAAAGAAGACACTCAACTGTCTCTCTTATTTGATATATGACTTTTGGTTGTCTTTTTTTTTCTCATTATTTTGTTGCTTCATATTGGGCCAAACATCTGTGATGCCCTCACAGATGTCCAGTTACCAATGGCATGGGCAGTAACTCAACCTGTACCAACTCATAAACTGGCTTTTGAGCTCTGCACTGGTAACAATCTGGATGATGCTTTACCCTGTTAGCTGAACATTATGTTCATAATTTCCTGAGAACTGAGAACATGTCAGACCAAAGGAAACACTTCCACTTTGTGTCAGTTATTTCAAGAGTTTAAACTTGCATTTATCAATGCAGTGAAAAACTGTGTTTCTGACAACAATTTTTCACGTGTGCCTGAACCCATGTGTTAATGTGCTTCTTATAATCATGTTGATTTGAAATGCAGCACTGCCTGAGAGATTGAAAGTCACTGGTATTCACTGTTGGCCCTAAACTCTTATGTTACTTGTTGATCTTACATACTGCAGATTCCTACAGGTGTCTTTGAACCGTCCACAAGTATTTTGGGACCGGTTAATGGCATACCTTTCAGACAGAGCTTATTTAAACTGCAAAAATTGAAAAGTATAACTTAGGATATTTTGTCTCTGCACTGCTTTCATGAAAATCAAATATAAAACAAATTAGATGCCATATGTCATATGTGAAATGTTTTCTGGTATATCCCATTTTTGTAGTAACAGGCTAGTGCATATTGCCAATTTAGCTATAATAGATGTATGATGTACGTTTTGAATATTCCACAACTTAAAATAACTTACCCATTACGTTTGGTCGCACATCAACAATGATTTCCATAGAGAAGCAACTGTTACAGTCCATCCATCATCCTTCTTCTGCTCAATTTTTTCTCTGCTCCTTCACATCCCTCACTCATTTGCTAACTAAATACAATGTACAACAATAGATTTTTAAATAGAACATTCAGAAAGACATGAAATCCCTTCAAAATACCTCTTTGATTGATAGTTGCAACTGTTTTGATACTGTTACTCCCCTTCAATAAGTCTACAGTGGGTCACTAGACAATTTAATCCACCACAAAATACTGTTGGACCTGCCCAGAAAGGAGGAAGAGAAGAAGTAGGAGAGTATCATGTGGACGTGGTTGTTGTACATTGAGGTAAATGGGTTACAAAATGTTACAAAGGTGTGAAGAGTGACTAGCCAAAAAATTGCTCCTTTGCCTGTGACAATGCCAAAGCTTTGGCCAGACAGCTGCATTCCTCCAAATGCCTCTGACAATGGTGGATTAATGGTGAAAAATGGAAATAATTCAGCAGGACAGCAAGTAGAGAGAGAAAAGGCAATACAGAATGAGACAAAGAGCATGAGTGCATGTACAAAAGGAAAAAGGCAAGATGGATAATTACAAATAGATTATCTCAGCTGAGGATCAGCTTTCTGTCTGTGCCCTTCTCTGTTTTTCTTTGTTTCTTTGCCTCCCGTATGTTTCATCTTTAATTTCTGCGATATCATCCTCTTGGTCTCTGTTTCTGTAGGCTCTCTGCATCCTCTTGTCTCTTTCTCTCCCTCTCCCTCTCTCTCCCTCTCACTCTCTTTTTGACTCCAGACATAACTGAATGTAGGTCACCGTGTCTGGAAGCTCCCCTCTCTGTCTCACTCACCAACACCATTCATTCATTACACCTCTCTTTCTCCTCCAGTGGGGCTCTGTATTCTGCTCATGAGGTCCCGGTTGCTAGCCAGCTGGCTTGGCGGGATACCACTACACTGGATATGATGTTATTTCATCTTGAGAGTGAAGAATCAGCACAAACAAAACCACAAGGCCCGGATGCATCTATATCCTGGAAAGACAGTGGCAGATTTTCATCGCTTTATCAACAGCAGCACGCAGGTGGAGACTGAAGAGAGCCACAGCCTAAGGGGTCAGCTGGAGTGAGAGAAGAACAAACCCTTGGCATCACTTCTGTTCTCTCACTTTCATCCAAAAAGGACTAGAGGAACACTGCATATTTGTTTGAATCCAACATTCATCACATAGGTCCAAAGCAAGCCCATTTCTTCTTCCCACTTTTTTGTCTCTTTATTGGCTGGCATGCTGGGCTGTGCATATTCCTCTTGCAATGAAGATACTCCGAATTTCTTTGAAACAACTTTCAGCACCAAAATGCAAATTCCTATCAGCTTGATTTTGCAGCATTTTTTGCTTTAAAAAAAAAAAAAAGCACAAAAAACCCAAAGTGGTTGCTTGCTTTTGCTTTCTCCTTGTCTCTTTCCTTCCAAAAAACAGAGGAGTGGAGCAGAGAAGAGTGTGAGTGTGTGTCTGCTTCCCCTGCCTGCCGCAGTGCAGAGTGACTGGCTTGGAGAAGTGAGGGAGGCAAAACGCAGACTGTTGCTAACTGTGTGGTGGTAGACTAGCAGAAAGTGTTGTCTGTGTGTGTGTGTGTGTGTGTGTGTGTGTGTGTGTGTGTGTGTGTGTGTGCATGCGTGTGTGTGTGTGTGTGTGTGTGTGTGTGTGTGTGTGTGTGTGTGTGTAGCTGGCTGACTGCACTTTTGTTGTACAGCAATCAACTGAGGCCATCAATCAATGATCACACTGTCATACACAGTCATTTGTCATAACAAATAACTGCATGTTGTAGGAATGAAGGTGTGGACATGACTATAATCAGCTCACACACACACACACACACACACACACACACACACACTCACACACACACACACACACACACACACACACACACCCTGGTTAGAATTTTTTTGACTTGTGATTGTGGACAACCCATTATCTTTAACTTAACCTACTCCCTAAGAGGAAAACTGGTGTAGAAAAATACTGTGTTTCCAACAGAAAAGGTTCCAAACAGTTAAGAAGATATTCAGCCATTTAAAAATTGAAATGTAACTCCACGCTATGAAGACTAGTCTACAGTTACTCTTCAGGAGCATGTTATCCTATTGTGTATTAATTACTCAAATTTGAATTAATGACCTGATCTTAGGGCACCTGGATTGTCTATACTGAAAGGTCCATATTGGGTCTCATCTTATAGATCTAAGTACACCTGCTTTAACAGTATCCCAGGAACAGATGTTGCTTTATTTCAGCAGATGCTCCTTCATTCCGTCTAACTCATTAGCACTTAAGCCCAAACTGTTTAATCTGTACATAAAAGATATATGAGTATGAGTCCTGAAACTCATACTATTTGCAGATGACACAAATATATTTTACAGTAGTGATGATTATTTTGAGCTTGTAACCACAGTAAACAGGGAACTAAACACAATAAAAGAATGGATGGACACAAATACACCCCGGATGGGGTGGCAGCTCATCACAGTGCCACATGAAAGACAAACAAACACACACACTCACACTTACAGCTGCAAACAATTTGCAACCGATTCATCTAAATTGCATATTTTTAGAGATTGGAGGAAGCTGTAGAACCCGGAGAGAACCCATATAGACACAGGGAGGACATGCAAACTCTGCAACCTTCTTGCTGTGAGGCCCTATCCACTGCGCCACGATGCTGCCCACAGACAGACTTACTAAAATAAGTTTCCCCATAATATAGACTAAAGCCTAAAGTGATCAATAGAATCATGTCAATTTCCACCTGTGTGTAGAAAGTGTCTATTAGCAGCTTTAATAAAAATGAAGTTACACTATTTTGTACCTGCTAATTCACTTCCAATTCAGGCTAGAAAAAACCTGAAGAAAAAAAAAAAAAGAAGCAGGATGAGCAATAGAGATAAAAATTTCTTCTTGACTTTATTTTACCTTAAAATCATAGTTTTTCTATTGAAACAAACCAATGAATTGACATCACATCCAGAAACAATCTTGCAATATCTCACATGACTGTTCTTGTGCTTTTCAAAACAACTGTTGTGAATCAGTTAAAAAGTAATTCAATCTCTCTGATTTAGTGCTTTTTTGTATGAATACCACTCTTTCCATTATTTATTTAGGTTGTTTGCCCCATGACCTGCTGCGGCGGATAAAGTGGAAAAAAATGGATGGATGAATGGTTGGATGTTCGACTCCTGCTGCTGTGTTTCAGTCTCTACATTGCGGTCGCAGATTATCTTTGAAAAACACATTTACAGGAATCAGCAAACAACAAATGCCAAACTGTGTGTTGACTGCAGGAAGGGATGGGAGCTGTACTTTAAACTAAGTCCCTGCATTATGCTTAAAGTTGTGTCGGGTATTATGCTTAATAAATAAAGAGGGGAAAAAATGGTGTCTATGCTATAAAGCAATATATTTATGGTCAAATAACTCCTTCAAAAGTTCTAATATTCTCCACATTGACTTGCAATAGGAATAATCATGCATTTAACCCTAACCCACCTCAGGGATTCAAGTCTGCACTTTGTAGTAACCTGGTATGAGGTCTCCAATGCTTTTTAGAACACAAATTACACCTCCTATTTTGGTGATGCTGGATGTTTTCTGGAGAAAAAAAAATCTGGCTATCCTTTTGAAGTCCCCTTACTGCTCTGCTTCATTCACACAATGACAGACCTAAGGAGACTAAAATGGATGTTGATTGAGAGTTGAAATCTTAAATAACTCCCAAGCAAGAGGAAATGACAGCAAATGTGACCAATATTTTGTTGTGGGTGAGGATTTCCTAAATTTAGAGCCTGCATGGCATATGGCGAGGTGACCTTTGTGTGCTTAGTGTTGCCAGTATTCCATAATATTTAGGTAGATTTATACCTTCTGCTCATGCTTTCTGTTGATGTTTGCCTGCATTGGCAAAGTCACTGAAGTGAATTGTCGTCTAAAGCTGTAAATAACAAATCACAAAAAAATAACTAAATAAATTTAACAAAATAACAAAACCATTACAATTTAAAATGTTGTGTAGGCTTAACTGCAGCAGAGAGCCAAAGATATGTTACCTTATGAAGATTGCGGAAATAGTAACAAAAAAAAAGCATCAAGTTGCTTTTTTTTAAATATATACATATACTTATTATGATCCCCGAAGGGAAATTAAGACAGCACATTGTCCATTTGTTTCATTGTCCATTTGTTATCCTCCTACATCCCTTCATCAGACATGCACATACAGGTCGTCAACCACATCCTCAGCCTGCCAGGTGTGAAGGAGATAGCAGTTAGTAATTGCTGAGAAGCACTTTGTCACTTCACTGCTTGTAGGATAGATTACATCCAATATGGTTCTGATATGTTGGAATACAGAACAGAAATCACATCCATTCTTGTTACAGAAGCCCCAAGGCAGTCTCTGCAGATGAACAACACACAGAATTTCTTTCTTTATAAAAAAGTACAGGAAACTCTCTCAGTTTTGTGGCCTTACTCGCAAAGTGTCATAACCTAACTGTTCTCCTATACGACATACAAAAAAAATCTAGACAGTACATTTTCTCTGAGCAGCTGACTGTCCTAAATGACATAATTTTCCTGAAGGAATTCACTGCAGTCATTTAAGAGTACACTAGTGTAGAAATTAAACATCCTTAAATACATAACGTTGTGATAAGGAATGAAGCTGCATTAGCTTATTTAAATTTTGAACCAAATTGATAAAAGACAATATTCAAAATTCTATTACCTTGAAAATCAATTGAGAAATAAAAAAATGATAAAACCCCAAATGAATAAAAACAAAATTAAACAAAAAACTTTAAATTCTATGAATTATTTCTGCAGATATACTACATGCACACACACACACACACACACACACACACACACACACACACACACACACACACACACACACACACACACACATATAATAGTACGTTGACATATAAGCCACTCAACAAACTAGTTTTTTGAGATATGAGCCGCTGATCCATATGTTTGTTCGACAGACATTGCGAGCAAAAATCTAATTTAAAAGCTGTGCTTCGGGACCCCACCGCTAGTAGGCGGATGGACCCAACATTAGCTGCACTTGGTCTTTCCCATGTGTTGTACGGGGAGTATGGACAGAGTTTGGGGCTTTTACACAAGGCTGGAATGAAGTAAACTATTTTTAAATGGGGAAAATTTGCTCAAGTGACAAGATGTTTGACTTATGAGCTCAGTTACCGAACAAAGTAAACTTGTATCTCAAGTTACAACTGTATATATACAGTATATGACTTTACCATTAGCCTCCTGGAACTAAAAACTTCCGACAAAACCATTTCTCTCTCTCTCTCTCTCTCTGTCTCTGTACATCTGTGTGTTATGGATACAAAGGATTGAGAACCAAACACCTTGTGACACCCACCACCTGGTCACTCACAGCTTTCACTCCAGGGACACCTCCATGCGTACCATCCATGCAGTCAACCAGTGGTGAGTTGGAAGGTTTCTCAGGAGTGGAATGACAAATACACACACACACACACACACACACACACACACACACACACACACACACACACACACACACACACACACACACACACACACACACACACACATACACACATTCTACAGCCAGTACATTATGCTGTAATAAGGAAAGTTAGTTAAACAATTAGAGGTAATTGATACTCATTCAATACAGCTCACATACTCTTGAATTGGAATCACCAATGTAATTGTTCCTTCAGTGAGTACAGTGGGTCATGGGTCATATTAATAGATGACAGTGTTTTGGGTTTTTTTCTGAAGCATTGAAATGCCTAACTTATCAAAGATTTTAAAAATTCTTTAATTATTCTTTTAATTCAATGGAGTTTTAAAAGTCTAGTCTTTAACTCAGTAGTTAGTTGTGCTTGAAGACAAGAATCACTTCATCATTACACTGTGAAAATTAAATGCATAATAATAATGATAATAATAATAATAATAATAATAATAATAATAATAATAATAATAATAATAATAATAATAATAATAATAATAATAATAATAACTCACCTTCTTAATGAATGAATCTGAAGTATGGATCATAAGTTGGGTACATGGGTACACCCTGGATGATCATCAGCTCAACATAAGGCCACCTGTAGACAAACATTCATGCTCATATTCACACCTACAAATAAAAATTTAGCATGTCCAGTTCACGTAAGCACTTGTTTTTGGAGGTGGGAGGAAGCTAGAGAACCCAAAGAGAACCCACGCAGACACAGGGAGAACACCCAAACTCCAAACAGAAATACCCAAGATAGAATCAAACCCAGGAACTCTTTGCTGTGGCCAATAATAATAATAATAATAATAATAATAATAATAATAATAATAATAATAATAATAATAATAATAATACAGTTGTATATTCTATCATGTTTTTTCACACATTTACCTGCTGAAGGTGTTTTTATTTCACTTTATCACTAACTTGGTAGACTGACCCTGTCTGTATTTGCTCTTCCTTACAAGAAACAACCTTGAAATGCAACAGATGTTCAAATTCACCTTTCTGAACTTTGCAAATCAAAGCTAGACTAATAATGAGCTCTTGTCAGTTGAAAAAGAGAGATTCACACACACACACACACACACACACACACACACACACACACACACACACACACACACACACACACACACACACACACACATTGCTACCACCACCACCACCAATCATTAACAGCTAAGCTAAGTCCTACTTTGCAGCTGCTCTTTCTGGATAAGATAACACTTTGACTACTGAGAGTGTGTGTGTTCTCCTGTGTGTATGTATGTCTGCATCTTTGTCTGTATCTGTGCCTGAAAACACCTGTTCAAACAAAGCTTTAGAAATAAGTCTAATACAATACATTTCATATATACAGTAACCAACCATCTGTCTTTTATAGGGTTGTAAAAGACCGTGTTGTGAATATTGACTTTGATGACAGTAAATACACAATAAATCAAAGAGCTGCATTGTATGTACACTTCAGTGTACTTGTGCAGACACACAGCATCAGAGTTGGAGATGAGACATAGGCGGGATTAGTCAGTGATCCATTGAAATTTTGCAATCAGGGTTTTGGCACCACTTAATCAGAGTATTTCATCTTATCACCTGTAACTTCTTTGACTGATGGACGTGTATTTCTGAGTACCCCAGCAAAAATCACATTGTGGTCTGATGATCAACAGCCTTCACTCACACACACACATGCACGCACGCACGCACGCACACACACACACACACACACACACACTTTATTTATGCTCACTTATTCACGGCTTCTACCTCAAGTGAAATGCATTGTTTAAGTGTGATGATCCACACTGCTTCCACTGGTTATTTTGACAACTGCACAGCTACCATTACAGTGTTGACTATAAATATGCTGATTTCTGTTTCTATGTAATAATCAAAATGGCAATTTACTGTGTTTCTTTGCATTTTACATAATTCTCAGTCCATGCTGTAAAAATGATAGTGAATATGATAAGTTAACATGGAGAAAGAAACTTCTTTCAGTCCCATGAAAATAATCATGGCGTTTAAAATTTTTGCTACTTGTGTTCTCCATTGGCTCCCTTTGGGACAGTTAATTCCTACAGATACCTTTTCCAGTCTCAGTATTAGAAATAGCAAGAACTTTCTTAAAGTCCAGTGGAGTGATTTAAACAGCTTTGGATAATCACGACCTGGATAACTGAGAACCTACACAGACACTCTGTCCATTCTTTAAAAGGTCTTACTGGGGGAGTGTTTGAAGCATTATATTTTTTATTTAAGAAGAACTTGACCACTGAGGTAGAGCAAAATAAATGTTTTTATACAGTCATTTTTGATTGCGACTCTCGATCAGATTTTCAAACATTGAATGCCTGATCAAAGCTGATCATATAATCAGATCATATTTCCATCACACTTTTTTTTCTTGATCTATTTTCCTTTTTTTTCTTTGTTTCTATTGTAATAAAGTATGAATACAATCTTTTTTTGGCAATGTCTTTTAATGAGTCGACTTGTTCAGGTCAACATACTTAGTAATGGATGAGCAACTTATGATTCAACTTCTAGAAATCTAAGTGGTGTTTGAGACAGCTGGTCAATATACAACTATATCAATATTTAATATGGGAAGATTTTAAGTTTTCATGAAACTCGCTGGATATACTCTGAGTGGGTGGCTGACCATATGGTGTCAGTGTTCTGAATAACAAATGACCTCAGATCAGATTTATCTTGCGAAGGATATGAGTAGAGAAATGAGAGAAGGAGAGGGTGCTTTGGCAATGCTGCTCATATAACATTTATGCCAATAAAACAAACTGAACTAAACTGGAGAGAGAGGGAGTAAGCACTTAGAGATGGAGAAAAACAGAGGGTGCAGAGAGGGCGCTGACTGAAAGATGGGTGAGAGAAGAGAGTACAGACAGAAAAGATAAGCAAGATAGTGAGGGAAAGGCAATGAATCGTATCGCATCAGTTCTTTCTGAAAAATCATCAAAAGAATTTACTGAATAAAAATCCCCATACCAAGCATTTCTCAAAGCAAACAACATTCAATATTTACCCGAGGAAAAACTGCGACTGCCATTGAAGCAACAGAAGATGTGAGAGCACGTCACAGCCTGAGGGAAATCCAGTGGAGGCCAACAAGGAACTGGGCAGCGCTGCCTCAAATTACTTGTTCTTTTTGATCTGATCTCTTTATTAACCCTCTCTATGTGTCATTCTCTTATTTCTAGTGATTTTTAACAACTTCTTGTATTAGTTGATTGCAGAGTGTAATACATTGCATTTAGCATTGCAACATCCAAATCATTTGTTGTTTTAACTTTTCACATTATAACACCTTAAATGTAAATTCAATTGCATGAAACCTTTTAGCAGAAATGTCCTTAATAATAAAACAAGAACATAAAAAAAAGAAAATAATTTAGTGAAGTACAGGGATCTGGTGAAAAAGTAAAGAAAGAGAGACTGAAGACAGACAGAGATGGGGGGAGGGTGAAAAACCCAAAAGAACACCTGTTCAGATTAGGGTTGGCACGCGACACACTTTAGCTCGCGTGGCAGCTGCACCTCTCTGGAACAATGGCAGTAAAAGAGGGAGACGGAGAAAGCAAGAGGAAAGTTTGAATGCACTACTTATCGTTCTGGGTCATGTGTGTGTATGTGGTTGTGTGTGTGTGTGTTTGAGTTTGTGTTTGCACGTGTTGTGCTGCATGCTAATGAATACACTGAGAGAGAGGGAAGATGAAGGGGGAGACTAAAAGAAAAAAAAAATGGAGAAGTGTAAGCAGCTGAAAGAAAAAAATGTATTCAAGTGAACTATTAATGGAAGACCAGATGAAAAGCCTTGTCTTCTATTCTAAGAATAGAATAGAATAGAATAGAATAGAATAGAATAGAATAGAATAGAATAGAATAGAATAGAATAGAAGACACCTGCTCAAGGTACTGAATAAGGTGTAAGCCAACAGGGCCTCCAGCTGTCACTCCAGGTGCAATGAGCTTCCAGGAATTTATTGGGAGTACAAGAAGGATATTCAGAAGATTTATTACACCCTACTTGATTTAAAAGTGATTCACAGCAACAGACTTTTGCTGTGTGTGTGTGTGTGTGTGTGTGTGTGTGTGTGTGTGTGTGTGTGTGTGTGTGTGTGTGTGTGTGTGTGTGTGTGTGTGTGTGTGTGTGTGTGTGATCTTTTTGCATTATGTTAGTACAGCATTATATTAAACATCAGCACAGGGTTTGAAGTACTCTTTCTAGACGGTTCAGGTTTGTTCCATCGACACTCTTCTGTAACACAGACTTGTAAGTCATAACCCTGCAGTTCTGCATTAAAATGGCATTGAGGAGCAGTTTGAGTTTATGAGTTAACATTCTTATTTCCACTGTAGTTCTGCTCCATGAACACGTAAATTGGAGCCCAATTACCCATTGCTTTACTTGGATGCACCGCAGATATAAGGCCATATTGAATGTAATTGTACCCAGTGAAATGTATCCAGTACCGTTAGTGGCAATACTATAATAGTAATTTCCCAATGGTGATCCAAGTCACCTCTTACTTTCCTTTCATTTAGATATAGAACATCTGACCATCTCTTTAATCACTCTTGTCTTTTTCTCTATTCCATACACACAGACACACAGACACACACGCACGCACGCACGCACGCACACACAAAAACACACACACACACACAGACTCACACACACAGACACACATATAGACCTACTGAAATTTTCATTTCCTATTCATTTCATATTTTGATGACATTTTCATGTGCAGAAACATGCTTTCTTGGAAGTTGAAGTAATTACATTGCTGACTGATTCCAAACTGAGCTGAATTTTACCAACTCCAAAGTGCTTTCATTTTCCTTCCTTTCACTGCCACTATTACCTGATCACGGTCATTCATTTTTTCCCTATAGCACACACACACGCACACACACACACACACACACACACACACCCACACACACACACACACACACACACAATGAACAACAGCATCGCTCGGATGCTTCCCCATTGCACAGAGACATTATGTAATTCACCCCTGGTAACTGTTCTGAATTCGTGGTCTGATGTCTGTTATCCTCTGTACAGTTTGCAACACGGCCAAGTTGAGTCCTCTCCGGCTCTACTCCGCCATCTAGCGACCATCCCATATCTCACTACAGTATTTCTACTGTACAGCTGCTCGCCGCTCTCCTTTCTCGTGTTGTGCTTCAAACTCCTTACAGACTTTAAAGTGTAATTAACTCGTTATTTTTCTTGGGAATCTGGGTGCGCTCAGACTTCATAAAGTTCTGTTTATTTATTTTTTTTCCAAAATATTTAACACTATTTTGATATCTTTGTATTGACAGTGGTTTTGACTACACGTTCAAATTAATAAAGATGTACACGAGGATCAAGACTGACAGAGTATCGCTTTATCAGCATGACAACACATTAATTCAAGAATAACATGCCTTCTAGTCATCGCTAACAGCCACAATGTCTGCCTTTTTTGAATTAATCTTGAAACCTCTTCTATGCGCGCTGTGCGTAAAAGTGCAGTACCATGCGTTTTTCCACCTTGTTTGTGTCACACCACGGAAAACTGCAGTGGATGTCGGTTTGAAGGTGTGTTCGCAAAGGGGGTTTACCAACATATCCGTCTGCGCTTTTGCCTCTCGTTTGTCTGTGTTGGAAGGTGGGTTATTTGACAAAAGACCGCCCAACCCGCACCGGAGGGGGGGAGAGAGAGAGAGAGAGAGAGAGAGAGAGAGAGCGAGGAGAGAGAGAGAGAGAGAGAGAGAGAGAGAGAGAGAGAGAGAGAGAGAGAGAGCGAGAGCGAGAGCGAGAGAGAGAGAGAGAAGAGAGAGAGAGAGAGAGAGAGAGAGAGAGAGAGAGAGAGAGAGAGAGAGAGAGAGAGAGAGAGAGAGCGTGTGTGTGTGTGTGTGTGTGTGTGTGTGTGTGTGTGTATGTGTGTGTGTGTGTGTGGGGTCCTTAATCTCTCACGCCAGTTTAACAATCCTCATGCCCGAGACGTGCTTCCCCGTCTGTGAAGTGCTCGATGACCGGGACTGAACTGTTGAACAATCATGCGGGATGATTCCAGACATCTTGGGTCACCTGTAGGCAAACAATCACTAATTAGAAAACATGTGAAGTTATATCGATCACTCGATCATATTCTTCAAGTAAACATCATATTGTACAAGCCTTTCAAGATAGACCTGTACGACTGAACTCTTCTTGCCCAGTTCACCCCATTGTTAATATTAGATAATGCGCAGAGCAGCTGCACTGCGATGGCAAGTGAACTGGTTCT
Organism: Antennarius maculatus; assembly: GCA_013358685.1. Classification (NCBI taxonomy): domain Eukaryota; kingdom Metazoa; phylum Chordata; class Actinopteri; order Lophiiformes; family Antennariidae; genus Antennarius; species Antennarius maculatus. The sequence goes on from CM023615.1 coordinate 9,884,350, forward strand.
GCTTATTCCCTATTTGAGGTGAGCGCCATTCATAACAACAGTAAGTAACAGGGCCAGAAAATGAGGTTAATATTACAGGGTGTGTTTCTTTTCTTCGGTATTACCTAAGCAATTTCAGTGGTATAAACTGTGCTCACTGTTAAAATTTCCACGTAGTTAAGTATACTTAGTTTCCCATTTGGCTATATGTTAATTGTACACACATGGGTTGCTGGTAAGCAGAAAAGGAGTCCCATAACATAAGCCAGTGTCTCTTTAAAAAAAATGTTTCTTGTTGTATTCTGGAATGAGGTCAGACACGAGACTCCTCATTGCACGCGCTGATTATTATTAGATTCCTTTTTTGGCCAATCACCGCCGAGGGGGGCGTAAGTCTGGCGCAAAGGCAGGGTAGCGACAGCGTCCGATTGGTGGATTTTTATCGCCGTTGTATCTCGAGAAGGGATAAAGGCAAGCAAGGGGGGCCGGTAACTGGAGGGTTGCTTAAAAATCGACTGCAGGTCTGCAGATGGAAGGCGGACGCTGTAACTCGCTTTAGGTGTCTCTTTTCCTCCCCTACATGCATGGCTTTTGTTTCTAGGAGAGGGGACAGGGCTGATGCAGAGCACTTGGTTACACTCTGTATTTTGGAGTCTTTTGTACGTGCCCGAGTGCACAGTGTGGCACTCATTCTTCTCTGTGCAGCTTCATAGTCTTATATTCAGTCAACACGCGGCTGAACTAGTTTTATAACATAAAGGAAGAGACTGAGAGGCATATATCAGGGTACTAAGTGGAGAGTGGTTGTACTGTCTGTGCTATCCCACTGAAACTGGAGATTAAACTTTTTCTTTTTTACACATCCAGCCCTTTTTAAGACAACATTGGACTGAACTGTTGTCGAGAGTTTACTAACTTTACACATCTCAGGAGTGAATTATTTCTATTGCGTCTTCACTCAGCGCCAACTACGAAGAGCCTGGGGAGTAAAGAGCTGAGTTTGCTTTAAAGTAAATCAGAGGACCAAGGAGAGAGGGGGAGAGAAAGAGCAAGCACACCGCTCTCCCTCTGTGTGTACAGCCGGGCAGCATGGTGCAGAAAATGAGCCACACGGAGAGCACCGCCGAGGCGCTGTCCTTTTTCGCTGGGGATTCGAGCTCCGACTCCGGCGCGTCTATGGATCTGGACGCGGCCGCCTCGCCTCTCTCCCCGGGTTCCACGGCTTCATCCACCGCCGGAGACAAGCTGGGAGACAACCCGGCGTGGTGTAAAACTCCGAGCGGTCACATCAAGAGACCGATGAACGCTTTCATGGTTTGGTCACAAATCGAGAGGAGAAAAATCATGGAACAGTCTCCAGACATGCACAACGCTGAGATCTCTAAACGGCTGGGGAAGCGATGGAAGCTGCTCAGAGACAGCGACAAGATACCCTTCATCAGAGAGGCGGAGCGGCTCCGACTCAAGCACATGGCGGACTATCCCGACTACAAGTACCGGCCGAGAAAGAAGGTGAAATCAAGCGCCTCAAAGTCTGGTAGTAATGGGGAGAAGGGAGAGAAACTTAACAGCAGTTCTAACAACACCAGCACCAAGTCATCTTCATCGTCTAGGAAGAATGGATCCAAATCACCCAGCAGCAGCAAAACCCACAAACCACTATACGGGGGCAGCAGCAGCAGTAACACCAAAGCGACACCGTTGACCACTGAACACCCATCGGAGCACCATCACAACTCTCTCTACAAGTCCAAATCTGTCTCCTCAGCAGCCAAACAGATTCCAGATGGTAGGAAGCCCAAGCGGGTGTACGTGTTCGGGACCAACTTAAGTGTCAGCCCCGCATCCTCTGTCGTCGTACCGGCCAGCCCGACGCTGAGCAGCTCAGCGGACTCAAGCGACCCGCTGAGCCTGTATGAGGACGCGACCAGCGGCAAGGAGGATGGAGCCGACTCCCCCGGCAGCAGCGGCAGCCTGGGCGGCTCGTCCACGCGCCACGGCGGCCACACGTACAGCAATCGGCGGGCTTCCTCTCCTACTCCCTCCGGCTCTCACTCATCAGCCTCGTCCCAGTCGTCTTCCTCCTCTTCCTCGGAGGATGAAGAGTTTGAGGACGAACTGCTCGACATTAACCCGAGTCCTAGCTTTGATGGCATGTCGCTGGGAAGCTTTGGCTCTTCGGTTCTCGACAGGGACTTGGATTTGAACTTTGAATCCGGCTCTGGGGGCTCTCACTTCGAGTTCCCCGACTACTGCACACCCGAAGTCAGCGAGATGATCTCCGGGGACTGGTTAGAGTCCACCATCTCCAACTTGGTGTTCACTTATTGAGTTTTCAAATGGCAAAAAAAAAATTAATGAAAACGTCAGGTGTTTTTGAGCAAAAAAAAAAAAAAATATGACAACGAAAACAATCGGGATTTCCTGGTACAGTTTGCGAAATAGTTCGTGTTTTAACTACACCAGACTAGAAGCCTGAAACCCACTGAAACTAGCCTCCGACCCTTCTCGTCCACATAGGTAAGAGCTGCAAATCCTTGGAAAGCTAAACTGGCTTTTTCTGCGGGTGCGTGGACAAGGGGACTTGGTTCACCCACAGGAGTGGAGGGAACGAAACGAGAGGAGAGAAAAAAAAAAGGAGAGACTGAGTTTCCTGGTAGTACACTCAGTCCTGAACTGTTGTCGAACTGAACAACTTAACTGTGATTGATTTGCACGTTATGCGGTCCGCCGTTCTCTTAATCAATGTTGTTGCTGATTTTAAAAGGGACATTTCAAGACTTTTTACCAACCGCCAAGTGAATTTCACCGCTAAAAAGGTACACAAATAGGACTGCCGTGCGACATTTTATTGTGGTATGTCACCGATAGGGATTTTTATTAAAACCGAGGAGGGTTAATGTTTTTTTTTTTTTTTTTTTTTTTTTAAGATCGAATATTTTCTCAACAGCAAAAACACGTTACGCATGATAGCCTACTTTGTTCCTATCTTGTGCTGAGATTTTCTGTGAGACTGTCGAGCAGTTTAAAAACTAGTATTAGGATTATTTAAGTGGTTAGGTGGCGCTCGCTTCTGGTTCTTCTCTTTCAAAAGGACATTGAAATAATCACCAGCTGTTGTAATTCTTCAAACTTCAGGATTCAAACGCAACTTCAAATCTGTGCTGAACTTTATACACGTCTTCTCTTCTATTCAGGACCAAAATAGTTTAATTTCAGATAGCTATAGAGAGATCCTCACTGGTTTTTCATCCTCTGAGCTTTGTTTTGTACATGTATTCAAATACCATTTTATATGGGATGTTGTATTTATATACTAGGCCAAGCATTTTTGACTTGATCACTTTTTTTATTTCTTGTATACATGATCTAGTCCTGTTTGTTTTCTTACACAGTTTGTCAGTATGTCTGTGTCTGTCACATTTCCTTCTCAGGCGAAGGGCTAGAGTTTTAAAAATACACAACTTTTCATTTTTTTATATAAATGTACACACCTTTTGGACAATTAAAAGAGAGGAAACAGTCTGATTATTTTCTCAGTGTATTTTTGTACAAATCTATATAAAAAATGGGAGAGTCAACAATTGGTGTGTGTAGCCTACTAATACAGCTGTATTGGATTTCCTAATTTTTAGTATCCTGGCAGGCTGGTTTTTCTTTGCTGCCTTCAATTGCTCATGGTAAGCCCGTACACACGTGTTTGTATCGTATGTTCATATTGTTTTGTAAGAACAGCCAGCAAAGCAGATCTTATATCACTATGGTGCTGTAATTTTAGGAGTAAATTCACCAACCTGATTTTTACTTACATCACAAAGCAGAAGTGAAATGAATCAGGTGTGTGTTTTGTGTTTTAATTCTCTAATTTGGCAAACTAGACTTAACCAGCAAACACTGACAAGACTTAAGACTTCTTTGATGTACAATCCTTAATCTTCTGGTTGCCAATTGTCAGTATGAGCATGATACCTGAAACTCAGTTATAAAGATGCAATTACGATTTTTTCCAATAGCACTTGAAAGCAGCACCAGTCTTTGTATCAGCCTACCTTCTACGTTTACAGTGCCAGTCTACAGGCTCCTTAAAGACACAGGAATGCATTATTTCTCAACGCTGTTCCTATTGATCACATGGGTTTAACAGCTTCACTGTCTTAAGCAGCCACTTGCTTTTTGCATTTTCCATAAGATATCTTGCCTATGACAACACATGAGGAGATTGTAGCTTTAAATTTGACTTATTTCTTGATGGTTTCATTAAATGATGTCAAATGTTTCCAGTCAACCACTGGATTGAACAGTCATAGAGAAACTATACAACAAGGATGATAACAATGCGCATATTCAAATTTCTTACTTGAGTTCCGCAACACCTTCTTGTACTGCGTTTCTCATTGTATTTGAATATATAATCTTTTCTACTTGTCAGCTGACTATTAGCCAATAATTGTTTTAGTATCTTTATGGCATGGTGAATAGCATTTGTATTTCAGATTCAGGTTATTAGCTGTTGTGTTTTTCAGAAAAAAAATGAAAAAATGATGAAAAGTGAACTTGATCTTTGTATATTTGTCTGTATCATAAAGCAAAAAAGATTGTGTGTTATGTACGTGTTGCTATCAAGGACAGGCACTGTCTAGAACTGCCATCTTTTACACATCCTTACTTACACTTAAGGTGGTCAGTTCAGGACCGTTTTTTTATATATGTACAAAGCATTTTTAAATATATTGACTTTATTTTTCATTCATCCTGTGCAATATGCTGTGTAGAATTATCATTCATTGTCTAATCATGCCATAAACAAAGAAACCATCCGTCTTTGAAAGTCAAAGAATGGGATGGAAACTCATGCCAGCTAAATTGTGTCCATTCACTGCCTGTCAGATTGTTGATATAAACTTGTGTACAGAACTTTTTCAAGGAAGGAAATAAATATCAGCTGGAACTGAAACTCCAGAACTCTTTCTTTGATTCTTGGACTTTGGACACATTCCTTTGAGTGCCTACAGTGGGAAAAAAGTGTATACAGTATAATGTGTGAGACTATAAATAAGAAAGTTATGACCAACCTTGTTCTTTGACCAGTATATCACTGATATTTAGCATTACCTTACAAAATATAGAAGAGGCAATATAATGCAGGAAAATGCAGACCAATTAAATCCATTCTCTAGCTCAGTATTGCACCTGGTTTTCGGTAAGTGTTGAGACAACAAAGGTCCATAAAATGACAAAATGATAACACATTGTCATGCAGAATAGTGCTCAAAAGTGGTTTTATAGTTTTATAGTGGGCCAGTATTACACTTGGTGCTATGAATCAACACACATCTCTATTTTGATCTGACTTAGCACCTCTCTAGCTCTGCACTGCATACACTTGTCCCAGTAATGGGTTTTGCATCATAACCAATATTAGCCAAAAACACTTATTAATAGCTAAGCAAGATGACTGTTAGCACAGCAGTAGAAAATGAAAATGCTCCACTCTTTGTTAATTTATCATTTCAGTATGGAGGAGGACTTTATTTTTCATTGAGTACTGTCAATGTCTGCACACTACCTTTAAGACTTCTGCACATACACTGAGTCTAAATGTTACACAGATGGTTAACAAGCTTTTGGATAGCTCATCACTGAACTATGAAAAAGAACGCTTTTGCTCTCAGTTACATTTCAATGGACAAGACTAACTATCAGGCTCTCTGCTCCACAGCCTTGGGACGGTCGTGACTCTAAAGCCTTGTGTAAGCTTAAAGCTCCACTGTGGGCCCAAGCAGATGCATTTATATGGATTCAGAGAAGGCAGACAAGATTTTTTTAACTTGTGACATATTTTTGGTTTTCATGCTAAGCCCATAGGTTTATCTTCACATTCTGCATTCATAATGTCAGCCATCTCAGAGGAGGGGTGTTTGAGACGTGTGTCCCACAATGATGACCATATGGCATAAAATAGTTTGGAATGACTGTCATAATGGAAGTGATTCTTTTTCACATCATTAAGAAATATCATGAATGGACACATGTTTAATCAGCCACAGAACACTGATTTGTGTCTGACGAGGTTTAAAATTAAATAAATGAAACATAAGGTGACACCTTTTCTGTCACTTTTTAAAAAAACACTAGCATATGATTGTCACTCACAGTAAACAGAATGCACAAATTTCAATAGCACTGAAATACATTAATTGAACAATTCGACTGTGATAATGTTTGGTTTTGTGAACGTGCATCTTCCCAATTCCTAAAGATAACCAAATTATTGTTGTTTTTTAAATCGTAATATTAATAACAGCGGATGCAGAGACATGTGTTCCCCTCTTGATATTTTCCAAATCTGTCACTGTTAACAAGATTACGCAGTGGAGAACGCGTGCTCAGGGAATAAATATGCAATGTCTGCACTCTTTCTAGCATCACCCCTGAACTCATCTTGAGCTCACAGCGTGAAAATCTGACCCTCAAGCAGGTGAAGCTTCACAGCAGGTGGCTGATGTTAACGTATCTATCTATACACGTATAGGTATTATATCCATCCATATAGAAATATTATTTTACAAACAAGATTACGGAGGTGACCACTTTTACTCTCATCCCATAATTAATAGCAGAGTTTCATTATTAATGTGCTTCTTGAGAAACCAGTTATGTTACCTGCTTAAGTTTGTGTAATTGACTTGAGTTTATTCCTGCTCAAGAATAAAATATTTATTTACTTCATTAGTCAAAGTTGTGCACTCACTAGGGTCACCTTAATTAGCTGAATGAGGATAGGGTTGGTAATATGATAATAAATGGAGCTTAATATAAAATAGACAATTATTAGTCCAAAATCTGGGAAAACAACTGTATCATTTCATTCTATATCACTGTGTTGTAGCCTGCTGTGTATGCTGCATGCTGGCTGTCTGGTGTTCAGACAGTCATGATTTCCCTTCCCCCTCTCCCAGACGGACCTTTATTGTGGGGGAAGGGATGATTTAGCAGCAGTCAGCCAAGGGCCCTCCAGCATAGCTGACAAGTATGTCTGCCTGTCTGAAGCATGTATGCATCTGTGTGTGTGCATGTAATTTAAATGCTGTGCATAAAATTAAAGCACTTGACATGGGCATCCCTGCAGTGAGACCAGACACTGTACGTTTGTGTCACTATCAAACAAATCTCTTTGTTCCTTTTGTTGGGTTGGGCTTAGTGGTGTAAAGATTAAAAAAAAAAACCTAACATCTTCAACACTGCCACATATTTAACCTCGCTCAATCACTCATCATCATCCAGTATGGACTTTAGATTTTGTAGACCCATTTGCAGTCTGTGACTTCAAGTAACCATTCTATTGCATAACATGGTAATTAGTTGTATGAAATTACTGTGACACCCGTTATTTCAACATTCTATGGGCTTATTAAAATTGCAACTATGTGTGAAATTACCACAAGACAATAAGACTTTAAACATTTACATTTGGATATTTTTTTCTATTTATGCCATATTTGTAGCAAGTCAGCCAGTTCATTATTTTGTGTTTAATATGGAGCCAAATGCCGTGCATTTAAATGATCAGTTTTGAGCTTGCCAAATTAATTTAGTTGTGTACGTGTAATGAAAAGGCAAGGACATTTGGTATGTATTATATAAAACTGTAAAGTCAAAATCATGTTCCCTTTATTCAGCATGTGTATCATTATGCACAGGAAGAAGTTTTGGTGTCAAAGAACTAGACTGGCAAGCAGATGTGTAAGACACAAACCAGATGATACTTATAAGTGGTGTGTAATGCATACAAATTGTTCAACACTATCAAGCTGTATTATGACAGCAAGGCTACTGTGAGTTTATAGCTGAAGTGGGAAACAGTGGCTGTGCACTGAGGCAATAAGCCGTAACTGGCTTTATGAAACCGCTAAGCCATTAGAGCATTAAACCAATATGGAAATATATATATTTTACCACAATGTAATTGATTTTGTACAACTACTGATGCTAGTGGATGATGTCATTCATATGAATTTAACGGTAACTGTGCATTTTGCCTTAACAATCTGATGATTATTATGTTACAAGTGATGAGTTCATGTCTTCAATTTTATGCAATGTTACAAATTTTCCAACAGCTTTAGCTCCTCTCTATAAGTGTGTGTTAATCCAAAGTGTATGCAGCCTGTTCAATGTGTGGTCTCACGCCTGCTCAGCTGAGTCCTATGCAGGAGGTCTCTCAGCAGCAGTCTGGTCAGAGTCATAGCAGAGTCATAGCAGCATGACTGCTGGAGTCAATGGCCCAGTAGAAGGTTAGAGGTATGTGTTCATGTCTGCCTGTCTGCTTCTGAAGCCATTCTATGATCAGCCCAGATGGGATGTCAGGTTGTGGTGATGGTGATAGTCAACATATGACTACTCCCCCAGCAACAGTTCTATGTATCGTGAAAAAATAAAACAACTTTTTTTCTTCTACATTGTGTTTCTGTTGTCTTCATTTCACACAGGTATCCCTCTGAGCAGCAGCATTCCTTTTTCATTATTTATCTCTGTGAGCAGAGGATGCAGCGATGGTGGTGTATGTTATCTTTACTTTTCTTGCCTCTACCTGACTGGCTCTGTCTGACATGGTCCCTCAGGCTCGTATGGATGCCAACAGAAACATCATGCATACTGGAACACACAGACAAGGTCTCGTTTGTTTGTATGGTCTGTTTCAGAATTTGGTAGTTAAGGGGGTGAGTGGTACTTTCTGTGTGTTTGTCTGCCAAGAGATGGGAGAAGTATGATGCACAACTTACATTGGAGGCAGTCAGTGCAGCATAACAGGCTGGACCGCACAGACTACATTGTTATACATAAATGTGTCTGCCGCCATATGCCTGTCATTACATGTCTGTTCTGTCTAGTTAATTTATTTCTCTGGAGCATGACAAGATTACAGTAGGAAAGGGACGCCTGTATAGAGGAAACAGCTATGACTCTGCTTTTCAATTTTGAATCCTGTACTCTACTTTTATGTTTCACTCCCAATGAAAAAGTAAAATACCACCACCACTGATTCCAACATCGATGGCATTGTTCTCTACTACTCATTTTTGTGTACAGCTGTCCTCTATAACTACAAAACAGGTCTGGTGCATTAAACGTAATCAAATCCAGCAATGCTTGTGAAAGGATGACTACACGCACTGATCTATGACAGATTTTATATCAAAAGTCCTCTCTGACACAAAAATCACAAGGTCCTTTTTTGTCCTCTGTTCAGGGAGATGTTAGGATATGATCAAGTTTATGCATGTACTCAGTGGCACCTGTTAATAACGAACAAGATTGATGTTTTAAAGTGAGTAACAATGCATTCATTGTTTATAAAACAGGCAAATATGTGTTAATGTAACCTAATTTTAATTATGACAATAGGTGTAGCACCAAAGTGAAACCTGCAACTTCCAGCTCAAAGGACATGCAAGTGGCATATATTGTTTAAGTGTGATAATCCATACTAGGTCCACTGATTATTTTAGCTATTTTGTTACTAAACAATGACAGATTTGTCCTCTTTGTCTCTTCCTTTGTTCCTTTACCATGCTCTCCAGATACAATGGGAGACAGGTGGAGTTGGGAGTTTTCTATGGGGCAGTTCTAATTGTGACATGTGGTTCCCCGAAATAGAAAGCCTGGAGGTGCTTGAATGGCAAACTAAGAAATGTGAGTGAGCAAATATATGACAAATTAATAGAATGTTGAAGTAATCAAAGAAAAAAGTGAAAATAATTAAGGAAATTTTATCATACATAGATTCAATGATTAAATAAGGGAAACGAAAATGACAGATTTAAGGGAACTTGTTGAGCAAGTAAGCATTAATAAATAGTAAATAAAAATATAAACAAATAATGATATACGGACATAGATGTTTAACACAAACGATGAACAATCGTTCTTCTTGCATCTCAAATATGTATGATCTTGTGTGCACAGTTATTTGACTTTGAGAGGGCGGGACTCTTTGGAGAGCAAAATGAACTAGGCGCGGCCAAAAGGAGCCCCATCTATCTATCACACGTGTAGACAAAAGGGGACTCCACAACAGAAAGCTGGATGTGTCCTCACAAACTTTTTCCACGACGCACGGCAAAGCACGACAGGGAAACCAAACCCAGGTAAGTTGTCTGCCGCCGTTGCTTAGACCTCCGGAGCGGTTTTCTTTCATTCTTTCCCGTTAAAAGTTGCTGTTGTAGTTGGTGCGTCAGCGCTCAAACTTGAGCACAAAGCAGGAGAACGAGGAAGAGAGACATAGAGTGACAAAGAGGAGAGAGAGAGAGAGAGAGAGGAGCGGTCCCCCTTTCCTTTGTCTGATGCGGGGTGCTTTGAGGAGAGAACTTGTGGGGATGCTCTGGCGCACATCTGAACGACGAATAACGCGCAACATATGACACTTTGAATTAAATGTCAGTGACCCTTGTTGCAGACATGGAGTTTGCGCTCCTGTGAGTTCTTGCCTCTCTGGGATGTTGTGACTCTTGTTTAGACTAATCAACCGCTTCTCAGAAGTTTGCGAAGAATGGGCCAATATTGCGCACGATGAGGGAAATGACAAAGTAACAGTTTTTATCTCATCAATTATATGTAAATATTTTTTTATAATACTCCATCTTTATGATAATGTGGATTTGCGAAGTTGCCAGCGCACTGTGGGAATTCAGGACAATGCGATCAGGTGTAAGTCTCTAAGAAAGAAACAGTGACAGAATGAAAGTTGTTGCTCGAATAAGGACTAATTGTTGAAACAAAAGAAAGTACTCAAAGGGATTCGTACCAAAAATCACCAAAAAAAGTTATCATAGATTACTGAAAGCAGAGCAACAGGTATAAGTCGTTGCCGCTTCTTTGTTACAGTACAGGATCCTTTGTTCTCAGCGCATACAAAGAAAAGCATGAGAAAGGAGCGCAAATCTACAAGAAAATACTTTTTGGATGCTAGAAATAATTAACACGGGATAAAAAATGTTGAATTCAACTGTTCAATGTTTGAAATGTGAAATGAGCTTTAATTTCTTTTTAAATTCGTTAAATACGTTATTTTTCATCCAAATAAATTGTTTCTAATTTGATGGTCACAAGAAAGGCTCATTTTGATTTTTGTATAGCATACCAAGAGTTTTAATTATGACAAATGTAGTTCGTTTCATTTTTAAAACTTTTTTGATCATGTGAGGCAAGCCAAGCAAGTTGTTTGTATTTGCTGCATTCCCTTGTACAGTTGCCTTTCTCCTAAATGTATCATTTTTTATAGTTGTATGGCACAAATTAGTTTTATTTCTGTGACATTTTAAAAAAAAAATCTTCAAAATGTTTGTCAACTATTTAAACTCATTAACTTTTAGACCACACAATCTATTGAAGTGTTAACTCTGTTTTATTGTTTCTCTTCAACTGGACCAAATTTAAGCAGTGAGAAGTTTGGTTTCATTAACGTTTTACTGGACTTTTTGCTTCTTTGTTAGTTATTGTGGATTTGTATTTCGGAAGATTTGAGCTCCAGATTAACCAGCAAAGCTTTGTCTCTTGTGACAGGTGAAGGAAATAAAATATGAGGACATCACATGCAAAACGTACAGAGTCAAGGAATTTTTTTGGGATGCAGAGAAGGATTAAGAAATGTTGCAGTTTCCCTTTGGAGAAGGTGAAGTCTCATCTCATGAGGATTTAAACTTCAGCAGCAGCAGTGCCAAGAGGGATGCATCTTAATTCAACGAAACATTTGCAGGATTATAAAGATGGGTAGGACATTTGTCCACAAGACAAGTGCCAGCCCAGAGTCACTGGAATAGCAGGATATTTCACTTGGCCCCCCCACATGGGTAGGTGATATTACATTGTACTGGAATGTGGCTCCATTCCCTTCCTGGTAGGGCTGTCTGAATTTGAGAGCAAAGCTGTCCAGTAGACCACCTCCCCATCCCTCAGCACAAACAAACCACTCCTCTGTTGGCAGAGACTGTGTTGCCCCTGTACTGTAACATTTCAGCACGCCTATTTGTGGTGCACTTACCATAAAGTATGTTGGAAACAAGAACATGCAAAAACCAAGATGAAACAAACAAAAGTTCATTTTGAGCCACATCTAAAAACCAGAATGTCCCAGGTAATAAACATAATGCAATAATGACCTTCACCAACTCATCACGTCGTGAATCAGCTGGATTACAAATTTGGATTCTTAATTAATTTATAGAAACACACAAGGGTTTTTTTAGCATTAATTTTTCCACATGTGCTGCATGTTTAAAGCAGCAGTTAGTGACCTCACCCTGCCTAATAAAGTCCCCAGTCCCGAGTTTTTTTTGCATTGCATTAGCTACAGCCTGTCCACTGAATGTGTACCTGTATATGTAATTGGATATGTTTGTGTCCATGAAAAATCCAAGAATAATTTTCTTGCGGAGTAAATTTGTTTTTCATACTGATGAAATATTATGGAACCTCACTGTGACATTTGTAAAGTGTCAGTATCAGCAAATCTGACACATCCAGTGCAGTTTGTGTGACCTCTCTCATTTGTAATTAGTCCGTGTTAAATTTCCTTTCTACATGATCTATAAGTTCTGTTAATTAACATCTGATCTATTGTATTGTCATTTAATGTTTGTTCTCTCAGACAGAGAATCTTTTTGTTTAGTGGAGGACAGAATAAGAGAAGTGGAGCTTTACAATGATGAGGGTATATTTACATTGTGTCTGTAATAATGCTTTAGGTGAGCATGAAAAATTGTGAAAAAATGAGGGAAAAGTCAGGAGAGATGCAGACAGCCCTCTTTATATACTATATGAGTATGAGGGAGGCAGAGAGAGAGAGAGAGAAAGAGAGAGAGAGAGACATGGAGAGAGAGAGAGTCTGCCAGCTCAATCCAATCAATGATGTCATTGACAGCCAATGAAATCATGTTATGTTACTTGTCAGGATCCAAGCCCCTCCTCCAGGCTCTGTGCAGCGCACATGGTCCTGTAGCATCACATTTTCACCATGCTTACTCTGCTGCAGAGAGAGGCAGAAATAAAAAGATGCTCGTCCTGTGTGCTCTGATTTTAAAATTATTGTCTGCTCAGGAATGGCTCATTACCATGTGTGAGGACCAACCTGAGATACAACATTAAATAACAATGTTAGGAAATACCTCCAAATAAAGAATTTAAATGATTGCTATGGTAAACTCAGACAAGAGATAGAGATGCTCTTTTATTGTGCCGCAGTAAGTTCTAAATGCCACAGAACAGAAAATAAGTACAGTACAGTAGTTTTATGATGAAATAATCAAACAGAAAACAGCATTTCAAAAGAACCCAAGGTTGCCTGAGCCCAGCTTTGTCAGCTTCATAACAATTTACCTGCACTAGCAGTCAAGATTTAAGCCTTGGTGAAAACAGCATTTACACGCCTCCTGCTGTGCTTATGGAAGAGACTCAGGTCAGAGTGTGACTGGATCAGTGGAAATGTGGGTCACTTACCACTGTGACACTCAGGTGGGACAGATATAGGTCAGTGGTCGAGTGTTGGCTGCTGTTGAGTCATGCATCCACGTAAGTGGGGGCAGAGAGCAAAGGGGTTTTCAGTTGAAATGCAAAGAGAGAGAATATAGTGTGCTTCATTTTACCTTTTAGTTGGCGCATGAATGCTTACCTTAATTTCTGCTTGACTGACTCTCCATTGTCACTCCAGTTTTCCACAGCTGAAGTACATGTAAATGTGCATGAACTGCTATTTACATATGATACTATGGATTACAAATTCACAGATTCAGTCCGGTACCCAGCAAGTGAACTTCAGTAAAACAGAATCATTAGATTTACCGTACCTAATCATTGTGACAGTTCCAGCACTGAGCCTTTAATAGGCATTGCTCGGGTATGGTTTTTGCTACAATATGGTATGGTCTGCTATGTGTAGCTTAATTACATTGCTCAGATTTAATGCTATTATCAACCACTGTGCAGTTTTCATAATGTTCTCCATTTGGTTGAAGCGTTGTATGTCAGAATCCATTTTTATATTGATGTCACAGTGTGAGTTGAGCCTCTAAACCTAATCCACTGAGTTACATGGGACAACATTATCATGGCAATCTGTGGCATCTTCCAGCTCTGAAGTCTCAATATCCCTCTAAGCTGGAATGCTCATTAAAATGGGCAGCACTTTCACACCATCTCTGTCTCTGTAGCATATGCAACTAAATCTGTGTCACCATAATCTCTCATCCATCTGTATTTGCTGTTACATTAATAAAGGGCTTCATTCTCTTTCTGGAGAAGTTTTATTACAGGACCACTAAGCAAAGAATGTTGGTGCAATATTATAGACATGCATATATTTTAGTCCTTTTTAATACTTTTTAGATAGGTTACCATTAAGTTATAGATATGTTAGGCTTCTTTGAGCTATGGTGATGTTATGCAATATGTATTAAACTAAAGTTCATCATTAGGCCTAAAATAACTATTCAGTGCTGTAAGCCTAATTCTTTCAGACGTCCTGTGGTCAGCTTCAGGGAAGCTATCAGGTTTAGTTTAACCATGCATTGTATGTAGCTTGTGGGCATTTATGCATACACAAGATATAATTTATTTCTTTTTTTTCCTAACCAAATAACGCAGCAACAAAATGTACCAGTTGAGGTCCAATCTGGTTTTGCAGAAGTTTATACTTGTACGTGAAACACTGTTAGTCTGTACAACACTAAACATACTCTGAAATGTGATGTTTGATGCTCTGATGCAAACACTGACAGATGGAAAAATACATTTCAAGCTGGATTTTGAAACTAGAGCAGCTGTTCTAACATATTTTGTAAGTGTGATGTACGTTCACAGGAATATTAAAACATAGCTGCAACGAAATGTTTCATTTTCCTTACCAGTTGAATTTGGGTTGATATTTCCTTTGTTCATATCATTGAGTCATACAGATACTATATTGTGGGTACAGTGCAGTAAATTGCAGAGCACTAAAACATTAGGCCCGCCATTACTAATTGTGACGACAGTCCTAATTCTCTAAGCCACAGGCATTCTGTGGTCATCCTGTTGCATACTATCAGAGCTTAGTTTTACCATTCACTGCCTGTAGCCGTGAGATAAGTTAACGTGTTCTGCTGGAATGCTAATACATATCCGCGCTGGGAGACAGAAATAAATTATTTCTTTATGGCTGTGCACAAGGCATCACATTTTGAAGGGGAGGGGGTAAATGATGGGCTGGAAAGGGAGGGAGGAGAGAAAGCAAGAGAGGGAATGACAAGTGAGAGGAAGAGCAAGTAGGAGAGTTAAAAAGACTAATAAGACAGTGAGCTTAAAATGCTTTTTATATCTTTTCAGTAATTCTGTCAGCACGACAGAGTGGGATCGACATTTTATTTCTGACTGTTACTGAATTTATGGAAAACATAGTTGGTCCCTGTGAGCTTCCTTGCTCTCTCTGCCAACAAGACTCATAAATGAAAGGCTTTCCCCCATAGTTGAAATTTGAATGAGCTATGAGCTCATCAGCAACACAAGGTTTGTTATGGCAAGTAATAGCTGTGTAGATTTATTTTATTGCTCTGTCCTGAAACCCACTCAGCCTCCATCTAACATTGTATGACCTTTTGAAATACCTAAATCATGCAATAATAAATTGCTGCCTGATAATGTTAAATAATACTTCAATGACTGAAAGCAAACTAGTAACACTGTTATTTCCTTTCTTACAGCAGAGGGATGATTTAAATCTTTGAGGGAAAACACATATTGGGCTTTGTGATGTCGATTGCCATTCATACACATTATTCTTGGGTTTAAATGTTGGTGACTTGTTTTGCACCAGATTGGGTGCATGTGCTTTTCTTCCTGCTGCACATTTGCCCTCTGGGAATTTAGAGAGGTCAGAAACAAACCGCAGACAATAGCATGAGAAATCATTCCAATATGACGTGAAGGTAAGCGTCAAATCAAATTTCACTCTGAGAACTCACAGGGTGTGTTATGCAGTGGGTCTCAATGCCCCTGAAGATATTGCCTGTATTGTCATTATTTAAAATTTTTTATTTCAGCTTTAGATATCGGGACATTTTTTCTTAAAACAACTTCAGCCAGTTGTCTGTCATTCTATTTAGAGGTCAACATATTACCTCCATAAATGCACAGCATGTTGCTGTCTGAGGATGGACTAATAATCCTTCTAAAGACTGGGGTTTTATCAAAGCTAAATCTGTCTGTCTGTCTGTCTGTCTGTCTGTCTGTCTGTCTGGCTGGCTGGCTGGCTGGCTGGCTGGCTGGCTGGCTGGCTCACTCACTCACTCACTCACTCACTCACTCACTCACTCACTCACTCACTCACTCACTCACTCACTCACTCAGATACACAAACACACAAGAAGGCAGACCTGTGTGGTTGTCAGGCGTCTAAAGAACCAGGATTACATCACAGACAAATCTGTTATTGTCCTGCAGTTAGGAGATTAAGAAGCAGTGATTTTATGGACACACACACAAACACACACACACAAACACACACACACACACACACACACGCACACACGTGCACACACTGAGATTTATTTGGGTTGAATATCACGATAAGGACTCAATCAGTTTGACGGCAGCTTTTATCATCCACATTTATTCTGAAACCTTTTTGCTTTGGCTTCTTACATTCACATTTTCTGATGTTTTTTTTGCTGTTACTGTTCAACAACATCAGTTATGTCAACTTTCCATCAGTGTTTCCAAATCGTTATTAATAGTAGTAAAAGACTTGCATTAATGCTTTCTTCAAATTATTAATTGTTCATTTATGGTGGTCCACAGCATCAGTTGAGAGTACCATCCTGTCTCATGAGCCCTTTAAAAAAACTCAAAGGCCTAAAAGTATCCAACTCATATTTGCACATCATTGCAACAGCAATTGGACTCAGTGGATTGAATGATTGTGGAGTGACAGTTATTCATGAACATTTGTCAGGTTTTTCAGTACAACAATGTCTTATTTCTTGCTAGGTTTTGACAAGGTGCTCAGTTGTGAACTGTGTTTAACAGCCTTATTGAAATAGTTTCAAGCTAATCATTCTGGTGAAATGTCAGACCACAATGGATGAGGAGAAGTTCCATATGCTTTATCTGTTTTATTTTCATTGGTGTATATGACCTGGCTATGCCGTTGCTTTTCCTATTATCTTTTTTTAAACAGTTTGATAGGTCAAGTCTCCCATCGTAGGAGCCAATGGCTCTTGGTTTTTTCCTCACTAAAACATGTGGCTCTACTCTATTCTTCACTCTAGCATGCGAAGATACTAGTCCAGGCAATGGTACATTCATGGCTTTAAGTCCTTCCGTCGCGTTGAGCCCAACACTTGTCTAAGGGATACCTGTTTGGACCAGGTCATTGCTAGTAGATCATTTTCACATTTGTCTGTTTCCATCATAAACAGGAGTCTTTGTAGTGAGTTTGGGAAGTTTTATGGTAGTTCAATGTAGGAACTGTTCTTGGTGTTAGTCAGCAGGTAGCTTGAACTCACATCAACCAGGCTTTCATTTTAGCTCAAAGCAGTATCAGCTTATGTATAATTTTGGGAGAGCGAAAGCTAAAATGAGACAAGACAGGAGGGGGCTGCTTACCTCCACTCTCTTGTAAAAAAATCTATGTTGTGACACCTTTTCACATTCCTGCAAGTAATGATATTCCTCTATGTTAGATTGTACCTAGCTTTAACTGCCAGTCACGACCTAACATAAAATAAAGCTTCTGGCAACCATAGTCTTTAATCTGAAAGGCAAACGAAAGCTTTCAGTTCTGTCTAAATTCTCTGATTTCCTGAGAATGTAAAATATTTTGACAGTAATTATTTAAAAATGTTTACTTTGAAAATAAAAAAAAAAAAGTTCACAACAAAGTGTTGCATGAAAGAGTAAAAAAAGATGATCTGCAGCAATGAATAGCCACAGGGGAATGCTATAAATGAGAACAAACTCCTGTCTGATGACCTGAAAGTGTCACTTTAAAATTATTTTCTGTCTTTACTTCTCTATTTTAGATGATAACATTCAATTGCTTTCCTGGCTTATTTAATAATGTTATGGGTGTTCGAAGGCCTGTGCTCAGCTTGAGAACTTCAGGTGGAAAATAATGAACAGTATATCAGTCGTTTGAAAGTAGTGTTATATAATTAGTATAGAAACAACAGCAACAAGGCTATTTGTTTAGAGCTATTTTCATTGAGGCATTATGATAAACTGTAATCTTGTTCAGATTTAGCTGTCAGATTAGAGTGAGGTGACTTGCAGTATTGAAACAGGAGTCATTTTCACATGAGTCCTCTGAATAATATCTGTGTACTGTATTTATGTTTTGACGTTGACTTACCACAGTGATAGTGCAGTAGTAGTGATAGGGCAGGCTAATTTGAAATATTATCTTTTGCCTTATCGTTTTTTATTTTTTGCTTTGTACGGTAATTGTCAGGAGATTGTGCTGTGGTCAGTGCTGGATCAGATCTGTTTTGATGGAGATATCTTCGAGCTTTGCTGGATATAGTGTGATAAATAAGATTATGTCCTGTAACACTAGCCAAGATATCAGGGTTTAAATTGTCCAGCTCTACACCTTTGTGTGTATAACACGAACCTTTGTGTATGCTTACAAAGAGTGCTGCATCAGTTCTGTATCTATCCCTCGCTTGCTTGCTGATTTATGATTCAAGTCTGTAACTCTAGAATTGCAGTCTTTCTCCCTTTTCTTGAAATATTTTTTGAGCTCTTTACACAAACTTATCTGGCAGCTGCTGTTTAGAAGTTTTATGTTGGAAGTAAATGTGATTTAGTGCAACAAATAAGCCCATTCATTTTTCTCTGGAGAGTTTGAGAAAAATTACAGGAAAAATTAATGTGCCTTCAGAAGAAATTCTCAAAGAAGCAAATAAAATATTTCAAAATCATCTGAGACTGAGCACGATAGTTCTATTCAATCGTCCATCCAATAAAACATCATTCTCTTCTTTATGCCAATACAATATTAATTATAATGCTACATAATTTTACACTGTCAAATCACTCAAAATTTATCATATGCATGATGTTTGCGGATGAAGGTGCCATTTAGAGCCGTGATGATTACTATAAAAAGTTGGGCTTCCTGGAGGCAGATTATGCCTCAGACTACGAGAACATTCCCGTAACAGTGTCTGCACTGACACGATTTCCCAGTCCAGTGTGATGCATAATCTAAGTGTGTGCCGGGAAATGAATTGAGTGTGCCCACATAAATGCCCTTCTCTCAATAATGTAGTAGTTTCTGCTAGATTCAGCTTGTGCAACTGGTGAACAGGACTGGTCTCTTATGAAGCAGGACAGACAGACAAAGAGGCATTTGAATTGCATTTGAAAGTACTTTGAAACAGGGACATATACGAACATACATTTTGTTGTTTTTGGCAAATCAACTGAATCATAATTTTCACCTGCAATAATGTGAGTTTGTCTCAGGTGAAGAAAAAAAAAATCAACATTCCAAGCTATTCCTTTTAGAGAATATTTCAAAGATCCAATGGAGAATAAAGGCTGGCATATTTCTGTTTTTGGATCTCTTCACACGAGGTCAATGTGTAATCTCTGGTGGAAATGTGGCTCAATAAGGCCAAGTCATACCCTACCCTTATTATTATGCGTCTATATAATTACTATGTGTCAGCCATTAGCTATTATTTACCATGCTGCGTATACCAACACTGGTTCACAAGGTCAAATTGAGAGTACTTGGAAATGTCTTCTCTATATGAAATTAGAAGTGTGTGTATTGTATGTGTGTCACAATCATAAATGTGCAAGTTGTGATACACATGCATGCAATTCCTACATACATTGTTTGGCACAGCCTGTTGTGTTCACAACACCTAAACATTAAGCCACTGCACATTTAAAGGCTAACTGAGCAAGCCCAAATCACTGTGGACACGGAATGTCTTCAAACAAGGTCAGCTTCATCTTCTGCTGAGAAATCAGCTGAGTAAGAATGAGTCACAGTTTGAATGATCTGTTAGACTGAACACTCTGAAAGACGGGCAGTGTTAGCCTTCTGATAGCCGTCTGTGTAATCAGCAAGAATTTTAACCTTACTTGAACAAGAAAATGTTCGACTGAAACAGTCCCTACTGTATAAACTTGTATTGTTGATTCATTAATAGACATACAGGTACATGGATAGTTCTTATGTAACAGATGAAACTGCTTTTCTCTGACTTACATTCTGCCCTTCAAATTGTTTACAGGATTAAGTTTCTGTCTTTCCAAATAAAAACTGGCTCCATGCAAACAGCTTGATCAGCATATAGAGGGTTAATCATATTCACCTCCTTTATAATTGTCCATTAAAATGACTTATGTACTCTCATTCCAAATTACCTGCCTTCACATCACCCCCTCAGGCCTTCTAGAAGAACCTGACCGGCCTTGTTCAGGCTAAAATTAAATTCATTCCAGAATATGAATATGAATATTCCAGCACATATAAAGTTAATCCCCTGTACAGCAGCCAGGTTACCTTTCAATTGGGCTGGGCAGAGAATCCACTTCCTGCCTTGACATTATGCACACTGTGCAATTGTTTAATGTTCATCATTGTTTCTTTTTGTGTGTTTTATGCATGTATGTTGGTCTCGGCTGTCGTTGTTCTTACGCAGACAGAAAGATTCTCCTTTACCAACTACTTAGTGAGCTCCCTGATGTTCTCAGGAATGTGTAGAAATGTGGACACAGTCAACTGTGACCAGTCAGACGCACAGATATTTGGTGTGAAATTACACAGACACTGCGATGCTTACAAATATATGTTTAGATTTTCTCTGCAACACTCACCCAATTTCAGTGCCTGTTCTATTGTTCGCCCCCCCATAATTTATTTCATCCTTCCTTCCTCCTTGCTTTCCCCACCACTGTGTCTTTATCTCTTTGCCTGACTTAATTTTCCTGTCTTATTTTCTCTATCACACACGTATACAGTGAGAGGCAGTCATGCCACAGTAGACAGTGAGATCAGCGAGCCAGCCTCCTCTTCAGTTCACTGCCAGTTCACTCGGCTCCACACTGACAGAAATGATGCTAGACAGAAATGCAAATTTTGACACTGCATTCACTTGAAAGGGTAACTCCAGACTTTTAGAGAAGGGCCTAGTTACTCTTGTCTCAAAGGAACTCAGTACCTTTGTCTGGTAGAATGATAATATGCTGTCATTTTGTGCTGACTCATCTGCCCCAGTAGCTTTCAAAGAAACTAAAAATATTATCAGACCTTGTGAAAGAAAGAAACATTTCTGTTGATAAAAATACCACAAATGACATTTTAAAAAAAAGCACATTCTGGGACACACTGTCTCAGTGGAGTTAGTGCATTCCCTTTATAATGTCCTTGGGAAAAAAAACTCCATTAATCCAATAAAGTTGTTTGCTGCTGACATCTTTTATAGGGAGGATGGCTGCTAATCCGGGTGACTGACAGGCTGATGTACGGCCTGTTTCACAGTCCCAGATCACAAGCTAAAAAGAGAATCTGTGTGTGTGTGTGTGTGTGTGCGTTAGTGCTTGCATGCGTATGTGTCTGGGGGGGGGTGTCCTTGTCATGTGGAGTGTTTATGTTGGACTGTGTCCTTAGAAAAAATTGTAAGAATCCCTGCTGAGTTATGCTCTCTCCATCGCTCCCTGTGTATTTCTCATCATCTAGAAATCTCAGTCACACACTCTTCCTCTGTTTTTTTTTTCTTCTCTCCCCTGTAGTTACACTTTGACTTTCATCCCTTCTGGTTCTTCTTTTTTCTCTCTGCTTCACATTGATGTGTATTGCTACCTTTCAGTATCTGCACTTTAAGGTTTCCTCTGCCAGTACAGTCCACCTGTCACAGTCAGGAGGCCTCTCTATCTTTCTGTCTGTTCCCCACTATCTTCCTCGATTTCTGGCTGCTCGTCTTGTTGGCTGCTCGTCTGTTTCTGTTTCTCTCCCTCTGTTTGTTTACTGGCTGAATTTCTCTGTCTGCCTCTTCCTCCCACTCTCCACCTTTCTCTGTCTGCACTGCTGCATTTGAGCATAAATATTCTAAAGCATTTTGCGTGTTTCTCTCCCCTTCTGTTTCCCATGGCGAGACGCTCATGATAGTCAGGTATATAATGGTTCGTTGATCAGCCTTTTGCAGGTGTGCACTACTTCCGTCTCTCCCAAGTGAGTCACCGTCTCAAAGTCACATGTGTTCATCTGATCTCTGTGAGAGTTTACTGCTTCAGAAGGTTTCACTCCTCCGATTACCCCTAATATGAATTGAGGGGATGATGATTTATCACTTTTTTGGTGAGTTTTGGATTACCTTTCTACTTACCTGAGTAACCTCATTGCATCAGAAATGCCATAGACGCTTGAACAAGGATTCCAAAGCTGGGAAGGGGTTAGTCATAAATCCTGTGTTTATATTGTGTTTGCAAACTTGTAGCACAATGTCTAATTGGCTCTATACACACGAACTATCCAGTTTTTTAGAAAACACTTTATAGAGTCAATTATTTCATATAATTATGCATGTAGATGCATGAAAATATAATCCAATGATCATGCAGCTTTTTGTGCTCAGTAAAAAGCAATAGGTGAATTGTGGTGTATTTTTGTATTCCCTGCCCCTTAATGTGTCCATGTCCATGTCTGTTTATTATAACTGTGTGTGTCTGTGCTTGTAGCACATGTGGACACATGTTTTATGTTTGTCTTGGTGTACGTGTGCTTTAAGTCTGCTGTTTCACCAGTTCTGTACTGCTGAGCTGCTGGGTGGTGGTTTTTTAATATCTTAAATTTCTTAGTTGAAGCATCCAGGACAATCATGGAAGCTCCTTTCAGCGATCATAATGTTTGGAGCTATTGTCTCAAACTGGGGAGCCATAAAACTCAATTTCCCATGGAGTAGGGTTGGTGGTGGGGTGGAGGTGGGGCTTTTGGAAGTCCAAATGTTCTTATCTCATGCACTATTAAGCGAGGCAGTGGGGTGTGTGGGTAACGTGGTTTAGAGTCCGTCTGTCACAGCCTTGGGGTATGTTGCTTCGAGCGCACACAGGCACACACAACGCATGCATATGCACGCACATAAAAACAGACGGTATAACACACATGGACAAACACACCTCTCTCTCTCATTCACCCATTAAAGCACATAAACATGCACAGTGCCTCAGGGCTCAACAGCTCTAGTCCTATGTGGCCTTGGTGCAGGTCAGAGGGGTCGACTCAGACTTTCACTTCATTAATCACATCTGGGAAGCAAGCAGTTAGTTTTTATATGTAAATTTCCATATGTATTTACCCATTAAGTGAGAATATTGTATGCTCCTAAAGCTTTTATTTAATTTGTTTTATTTTGTTTTATATTTATTTTATATTTATAATTTTATATTTAGGAGTGTTAGCACAAGTGAACAAATGCTTAGTGTAAGTTAACCAAATTTTGAACTCATCTTCCCTAGTCAGTGTTTCTTAGTCACAGAGCAGCAAAACTTCAGAAACAGTATCAGATTCAATCAATACTCGGACATAACCAAGGCTAAGTCTCTGTAGGAGAAGCATGCACATCCATGTATGGCATGTGGAGGAGTAAACCCTGTCACCCCCAGAGTACTAGTAATTAAAAGTTGCAGAAGGTTGCTGATGTGAAGATCTTCTTTTTGTCACAGATACTGATTGTGTGTGTAACCTGATGAACAATGTGCTGTCTATAGAAAGTGACAGGGTTGTGTGACTGAACAATCCTGACTCATGATGAGTCATTTCTTTCATGTCTCTGAGTATAATCACTTTGCAGAAAGAAAGGAGGGCAGATAAACTGATACTAATACAACAGTCACTGTTTTCTGTAATATTCATTGACTTTTTAGCACAAAAATTCTCGTAAACGTTTGTAATCTCCAGTTTAAGCTGCTGTGATGGGGATTTGTATTTTGGACAATTAGTCGTGATCTGATTAAATATATTGAATATATGAAAGCATTTACATGTTCAGTCATCACGCACCTAAAACATAGGCTTTTGCAGGTCAGTGCTTCACAATGTGATGCGTCACTATGCCTTCATCGAAACCAGTGTGACGCTGCATTTATTGTGCAGGATGCCCTTTGTACTAAATGGCCATGGTTTATCACCTCTCAGCAATTTGCTCTAGTTAGTCAAAATCTGGTGTTTGTGTCTCTTTGTGCTCATGCCATGCTCATGCCAAGGAAGTGATATTTGATGCGTGTGCTGTGTGTGTCAGAGTGAGTGAGTGAGTATGGGGCCAGGAGAGAAAGGAAGTGTTTGTGTGTGTGTGTTTTATCTGAACACTGTTCTGAGGGCTACAGAAAAGTTACTGAAAGTGTGAACCTGTATTTAGTGGCCCCCTTGTGGTTAATATGAAACAAATGCGTCAACATTTTAAATCAGAATTACATGCATGCAGGGTATAATATACTTATGCCGTGCATCAGTTATCATGTCTCTTCTTTTCATTCCCTAGAACAAATATGTTTTGATTTGACTGATATATGTTTAATTCATGGATATAATAATACAGATAATTTTTCTGTTGCCACTGCATCATACACTTTTGCTGTTTCAATAGCGAATACCTGTTCTGCTGACTTTGGTCTGAACTCATCCAAAAAGCAACTAAGCCTCAAAATATAGATTCAATACTACTGTTTCTCTTGCTTGGCTTCCAGGTGAATGTGTTTTTTGGACCTTCACTTAAAACACTTTCTTACACTTGGTGCTTTTGCTGAGTGAATAACACAGAGTCTGACAGACTGTGTGTGAAGTGCTAAGTGAGCAGAAGACTCTATGACAGCTCCTCACAGCATTTGCCAACAGCATGTTGCCTTGGCAGAAGAACTGTCCTTTTTGCACAGCTAGTGGTACCACTGATCAAATGTGTTTGTGTGTCTCTCTATCTTTCTGTATGTGTGTGTGTGTGTGTGTGTGTGTGTGCGCGCGCGTGTGTGCAAGCTCGTGTGTGAGTACGTGTGTGAGTGTGAGTGAGACCACAGTTCCTGTTTGGTCTGAAAAATAACTTGAGTCTGAAGATGAGAGCGGCTGTCTGCTCTGATAATGACAGAGTAGGTGTGGTGTTCTCACATTTGTGTGTATTTGCCAATGCCTCTGTGTGCTGTCACAAAGTTTACCATGTGTGTTTTGTGCCCTGCTGATCACAGTGACTTCTTGTTCCTATTAGGAAAGCTTAGGAGTAACTTTGCTTTGAGGTCTAATATCAGTTTGCCATTTAAAGTAATCAGCTAGGTGGAAACGTACATGAATTAACACAAAAATCCCTTCTACCTCAGCACTTACAGCCATTATTCAAAGAGAAGAAGGCAGCAACATTCTCTAACATACCAGTGAACTCTAAAATGGGTTTATCAACAAAGTGTTTTGCAGCAGTGAGGAGGAGGTGAACAGAGAAATGTAGTTGAAAGTAGCACTAGGGGATCTTTCTAGTTGAAAGTTTACCTGAGATTGGACACAAGATCAAGGCCCAGCTGGTCAACTATCTGCAGATCCAAGTCCACAGAAAGAAAGATAAAAATCACATCAATTTTCAACTTAGGAAAGTAAAACTCAGAGATCAGAGCGAAAGAGGATACAAGAGCTCAAACCACTGCAACATAAAGGTATGCTATGCATGCTTTTCCTAAAGAAAGACAAAAGAATGCAAGGAAAGAAAATAATCCAACTGAATCATCATGTACTGTATGATCACCTGAAAGTGTGTTTTGGTTTCTGTGTCTGCAGAAGCTATAAGCCTGCTAGAATGTCCTTGATTTTTCTGATTGTTTAATTTCCAGACCAACGTCTTGAATAGCTATTTGACAACCTGACAATGAGACTAAAGTATCAATCTTCTTCTTTTCCTTTTGGCTTTTCCCTTCAGGGGTCGCCACAGCGAATCAATTGCCTCCATCTAACCCTGTCCTTTGCATCCTCTTCTCTCACACCAACTACCTTCATGTCCTCTTTCACTACAAGACTAAAGTATCGATAATCTTCACAATTCTTAAGGATGCTAAATGCTGTACATAGAATGTCAAAATGCTGTACTTGTTTTCTTACTTTGCTTGTGTTTCATTCACACTCTTTTCCTCTCATGTATTGTTAAATATGATTTTTTCTTCTCCTTTCAGCTTTTCCCTTCAGGACTTGCCACAGCTAATCAGTTGCCTCATCTAACCCTGTCTTCTGCATCCTCTTCTTCCACACCTAAACTTCTAACCTCACTACCTTCCCACCTGGTCTCCTGGACACACAATATGTCTACCTTCCTCCTCTGCATCAACCAACTCTACCTTTTCCTGTCATAGTTCCAGCATTCAACGTCCCTACTCTCAGTCCTATACTCTTGGCGTTCCTCTTCCCTCTTCCTACGAACACAATTTGCTCCTCTCCTTCTTCGACCAACAGTAGTCCAATTTCCACCGGCACCCTATAGGTCAACAGAGCCGATGGCGGTCGTTGTTAACCCGGGCCTCGACCGATCCGGTATGGAAGTCATAGATTTGATTTGCATGTTTGATTTGGCAAAAGTTTTACGATGGAAGTCCTTCCTGACACAACCCTTTGTGCCGGGCTTTGGACTGGCACAATAAGACAATGCATTGTGTCCTCTTGCGGATTCACTGTTCTTTAATAGGATGTCCTTAGAAAATATTCTTCAGATCAAAACTTGTCCCCGTGATGCGCTGGCCAATGTGTCTGGGCTTTACGCCGCCTCTCGCCCGCAGCCAGGGATAGGCTCCAGCAACACCTGTGACCTGACTCTCGAGCCCTAAAAGCTGCTGAAGACAGAAATGCGCGTCTCATCTTCAAGGAAATGTATGGATGGATGGATGGATGGTTAAAGGTTTGGTCTTCTCTGTGATGTTCAAATAAAAGGATGAAAATGGACATCACGCAATGTTAAGAAATCTTTAACATAATCCTGGATTGTCACAAAAATGTAATCCCTCAAGGATATGCGAGTGTCCATATTTGTTAGTTTTAATACTGCTGAAGTGGAAACAAACAAAATCACATAACCTCTTTGGTGGAGGTAAGAAGGTGCTAAAGGTATTGCAAGGTATCATAGAAAAGGGAGACAAAGAACAACAACGGTGGTCTGTTTCAGACCACAGCACAAGGCTCAGGTCTCACTTTGACTTTAATTAACCACCTTTCAGCCTCACTACATTACTATAATATTACTCCCAATTTTTGAAGTGCTTGAAAAAAAATTATTTCGGTTAATTGCTGCTCCAGAGTTTCCATAGCTGCCAAATGTTTGTGGATGTCCTGAGGCAGCTTACAGTATATCATGGACATTGTTTTAACCACTGGTTGCTACATTTTGATGAGTATGCTTAATTTGAAATGGAATTTGGTTGCATACGTTTGGTCGTGCTGCTGATTTTTTATACAACTGCAATACATACCAGAGGGCTCAGTAGAACTAAATGCGTTTCATCACAAGGCATTCATTTGTTTCATGCTATATATTTTTTTTTCACTAATGGTTGTAACAGAATACAAAATATATAGTAATTACGTAAGGCTGTAATTAGTGGCAGCAGTCAAAAAGTATGCAATATAAATCTATTCTGTCCGCTATGTCTCACCACAGCACAAACAAAACAAAAACCCGTATATGAAATACCATGGTGATGTCTTTGTCTTATGAATGTCATTAGATCAAATATTGGTCTTCTGGGATGATACTTTCCACTGTTAATGCATCTGAATTGCCAGACGCAAAGACCCTGAAATCCAGCCCATTAAAAGGATCCAAGTTTTCCCCAGGCCTCCTTTCAGTCCAGCAGGATTTTACAAGGGTATATTTCACTGACTCATTGGCTCAGCTGTGCAGGGAAATCCTTCTCTTCACGGTCTAGTTGGGATGACTGATGCAAATATGCTGCTGTTGAGTCCAGACAGCGACACCATCGTCACACTGACCCACTTAGAGGGAAAGGGGATGGGAGGTGCAGAGAGATGTTCCAAGTCATTTGTGGCTTACATTTATTTTTGTGATGCCACATGTTTCTAAGTCAATCCAAAACCATTAAGAGCTGTGATCCATCAGTTGTAGCTGTATGGTGTGGAAAGAAGGAGATATTTCAACTCATTTGGAATGTCTAATGATTGACTGGAGATTTTTAATATACAAGAAAGACAGCAGCTGTGAAACATTTGTAATTTGTATTTTTATTTCAGACCAGATTTTTTAGCCCTGTGCTGTACTTTTCTACATGTTAAAAAAAATTTTTTTCTGATGAGGAGCAGTCAGTGTCAAATTTTGACTTTGTCAATGCAACTCAAAGGACTAGTAATAGGCGAAACAAAAATGTCATGAAACTTTTCCATACCACCAATCTTTTGAAAATTTGATGAAGGTAAAACAACTCCCACCATTTAGTTCTGTGTAAAAGGAGGAAACAAAAGTCAGACTTGTCTGTAGGTAAAGTATCCGCCCAAAACTGCTCTACAAAGTTAATGTTCCTTGAAAATCTTGTTTTTACTGATTTTCAGTGACGTCAGACCACATTTCCAACCACACCCAAAAACAGTCATCACTTGTATTGAGTAATGTCAGGGGAGTCTGGTATTTAGTTACTCCTTAACAAAAGTAGAAAGTAACAGCTTCTGACAATGACAATCATTTGTATGGCCACAGGGAGATACTCAAGTTTTACATTATTAACTCAACTTGAAAGTCTTGGCCAGCTGGTCAAAGGAGGATTTAATTTACATCTGATGTCAATTCTGTCCTTGAACACAAATAAGTAATATTTGTCTCAATTATTTCCTTGTGCGTTTCACATTTAGGTCATGTGACAATGAGAGTCAGCCATGTTCACTGAATGAAGATCATTGCAGGCTGGTAGAGTGACTCTTGAAGCTTTGAATGTTTCCACAAATCAACATGCTGTTTGAACCCTTCATGCTGGAATGGGTTCTCTAGGCAAGAGACTGTTCTAGAACCAATATATTGGTGCACATAGCATTAATGGAAAAACTATATGTGTACATTATGAAGCTTCAATGGTTTGAACTCACACCACATGCTGGCCATGTCTTTAAACTAATGATTCCCTGATGAATGAAGACATTTTTCATAGCTCCTAAAAGTCAATTAACAAACAAATTGGGATAAGCTGTATAGAATTAGCTTGATGATGATCAAGAGGAAAATAATCAAGGATTTTGTTTCATCTTGACCAATAGATGTCTTAATAGCAACAGAAAAAGCACCTTCGAGGGAAGAACTTAATTTATTACGTTATTAATTATTAAGTAAACTAATAAAGTAACAACAGAGAATCATCTTCTGAGAAATAACTAGCTAACAAAGTAACCGCGGAAAATTGCCTTAATCGGAAATACTCGTGAAGAACAAAAAACAGGAGAATCACTGGAACAGAAGCTGGCAGCTGAAACGTGTGGCAGGAGACAAGATCAGCAACATGACGAGACACAGAGTGCATGACTTGGAAATCTTCCGGCTCTGAACAAAAGGGGAAAGGTGGCTAAATAGGCACCAGGTAATCAGCCTGATAAAGGTCAGGTGTGGAGACTAGACTCTGCCCACGAGCCCAGACCCGTCTGCTGCCACGCTCCAGCACTGCAGAGGGAGAGGGAGAGCAGGGCAGATACATGATCAGAGCAAAAAAAACAACCATGACAGAAGTACATTCTAAAGACACCAAAGGGCTCTGTGGTTAATCTTGAGTTTCAACCTGCAGTGCAGAACTTCTGCCATCCCTTCTAGCAGTAAGATTACCTTATACAAAGACTCTTATGGCTGCATGGGTTCATTTATACTTTTAAGATAAGTGTTACAAACACACCTTTGCTTTATCTATGCTAAATTCAAAAATACCTTAACATGCACAATTTATGGATCTCAAACAAGTATTAAACCTTATTGAAAAGATTTTTTCAGGTGATTCAAAAAAAATTAAACGTCAGCTGTGTTTCGCATTCTGTTGACACTAACTGATGGTATACCATCAGGCAAATTATTCACGTGTGGATTGGCATCTCATTTCTGATTATTAATCCCAAATTTGGTTTCTGTACATTGAACAAGGACTGATAATTTGATCATATGACAATATGATATTTTTATTTAAAAAATTACTATTCTTTCTAAGGATGATGGGCACTCACCTCAATTTACTGTATGTTTTAATGCCTTTGCTGTGACTGCTTTGGAGTTCATCAGTCTTGGCATTAGCAAAACGCTGACCCCAGTGCAAACAGAGACAGAGACCTAGCACACCTGCTGTTACCTTTATCTCTGCTTGCTGTTACTTATCAAGGACAAATATCAGAAGTCTGTTATTGTTATCCATACAGTTTTCTGTGTAGTAACCTATTGAGACCATTTTATCACTCACTCCAAGTTAGTCTACTCTTTTATTTGTATTTCATGAGAGCATTACTGGCGTAATACTTGTTAACCTTTCTTAATAGACTCGCATGTATTAATATCACTCAGCAGGAAAGGTCAATCGATGAAAGTGTGCATGTGTGTGTTTGTATAATTGTTTTTCACAGCAAAAGCTTATGCCACTTAAATGGCTGGCTATAGATGGAACATGATTTAACTGTGCATTTCCAAAGGTAAATCGAGTTTTCTTTAAATAATTAACCAAGACTGAGGATTTGATGTTGTGGTGTACTTGCTAATGATGTTGCACACACAAATGTATTTTAAATCATTATCTGTATCAGAACTCTTTGCTATCCAGCCACCGGTAGATTAGAATAATGTGGCTCTTCCATCTGATTTTAAATGTAAAAGCAAAACAGTATGTTGGGCCAGTGGCTATTCATTAAATTTATGCCTGAAATGCCGTTAAATTATGAAAAGGTTTCAACATCTTTATTTGCAAAGAATCTCCTTGAACATGGATTTCATTGCCCTTTTTGTGATAAATTATGTAATTGGGTTCGGTTTGACCTTAAGGTTTATCGTAATGAATGTAAATGTATATACATCTGACCGGAGTGAGCATGCGAGGGGGTTTTAATCGATCTGCTCATTGAGACATTGAGATGTTGATGCTGAGTCCAAGTTGACCTTTTTCATTTCATACCGTTTATAAATATGTCTCTAAACGTGACCAAATACAAACTAATAACATTTGCTTAACATACAAGTGTTTTATGTCATCCTGAATAGAAAAGGTGATGAAGCTGAAATAAAGTACCACAATAGTTGCAGAACACATTCTTTCTATAACAACCAAATATGCTTTTTGTATTTGCTTTTTCAAGAACAAATTTAAAAGTCAGGATCTTTGACAGCCAGACATAGAAAACTCTCAAAAAATAAGAGACCACAGGAACAGTGAAGATTCTCTTCAGATAGGCATGGTTTCACACTACCAGAGGGTCTAAGTGATGATTGAGAGAAATTATTTGTATGTGAGTCGCTTGTTGTGAAGGAATCAGTTGGTTTGGAGGACAATCTATGTTTACTAAACCTTTACAGTCGATTGCATATACTACAGATATTAGAGGCATATTTTTAATATGTAAAATATGTATTTATAACTTTCATCCAGAAGATTCTTCAGTTGCTTTTGCAAAGGAATTTCGTCAAATTAATAGTATAAATGAACAATTGCAATGACTAATAAATCCTTGTACACGTGAGTATTGTCCTGATGAAGCCGATTACATGCTTTAAGCTTGTTAAACCTGTATGGCCATTTGGCAGTTTAGATTTTGCTAGCTCATTATAGCTCATTGTTAGTGTATGTTTATTAAGCAGAACCAAAACTACTCCTAATGCAAGTCCTTTTGTAGCTTTATTAAGCACTGTCTATTGTAAAAATCAACAAAAGAACAACCAACATTACAATCTGTTATTTAATAACAACAATTTAGAACATGTATACAGTAAATCCCAACCAAAACTGCAGCTCACAGCTCACAAAAATTGACCTGCTGCACTTGTGTGTCTTACAAGGGTCAGGATGATCCTTAAATCTGATCTGATTGTACTCTGAGCTCCTTAAAGTAACTTCGGTCACTGGAGTTTTGTCTTAACATGTCCAGCACACATCACAATAAACAACTTTTGTCATATTTGGCAAGCCCACTCTTTATTCTCAAAACTACATGTCTGGACTTTTTCCCCCGAACAGTGCACCAACTCTTTGCGGATGTAATTAAAATATAATATTCAACGAATTATCTTTCTCCATCCTGTACTGAATAACACCCAGAGCAAGATAAAAATAGTTAACAGAGTGAGACTGACAGTTGGTACATAGTTGGTGAGGCAGTGTATTTAAGTGCTTCCCTGCATGTGGTCGGCTGCCAGATGAATGTGAATGATTCACTCAACCACAGCCTTACCCTCAAGACAGCGGTATCATCTGAAAACTCCCAGTGTTACGGGTTAAAATACAGCCCACCTGTTAAACCAGCCTGTCTGCTATACAGATCAGTGACTCCGACACACTAGAACTTAGCAACATGCAATCAAATTTGAGATTTCATTTAATTGCAAACCAAGAAAGACCCAATTTTGTGTCAAAGCCCCTGTTTGAAAAAAAAAACAACAAAAAACAGCTGATACAACCCATTGCAGATGAACATTTCATGTTTTCTCGGTGTGTGATTTCCAATCTGACTGAGCCCCGATAACCGCAGCATTGCTGTTACTCATTCCCTCAGATCCCCTGCTTCCATCTCCCCTAATCAGATTTCTCTGCTTGGGTTATTTATCATTGCCAGCTCTGACTGTGAGTGATGCTTGGCTAATGGGTTTAGCATTCAAATCTGCTGGCTGGATGTGACAGAATCCCAACAAGAGTTGTCATTCCTGTGGTGACAGAATCTTCGGAGTGGTGTGAATGAGCGGGAAATGACATTGCTGAAATATGCATTCATAGCGTGGTTGCTTTCACATTTGGTTAGATTTGTATTGATTTTAAAGGTGCTAAAATGAAAAGAAGGCAGATTTAGAGAGACAGGAGACACGGAGAGATGGAAAGACAGAGAGGGAAAGAGAGAGAGATACTGATAGAGTGAGGGAGAAAGAGAGGAGACAGAGTTGAATGTTTGAGATAGTGTGATATATACGGTAAATTGAAGAAATGAGCATGAGCATCCATGCATTCATCAATCTGTACATTAATCCACTCATCCAAGCTATTAGGATTTATTTTGCCTGCTCATTTCTTTTCAAAGGAGCAAGACAAAGAAGGACCATGACTCACCAAATGAAAGCCTGGAAATTAACAAGGCAACTAAAAAAACAAACAACAAAAATAAAACAAAACAAAATGCATAAAAGAAAACCTCCCTAACAGTAGCTCTGTGGTTTGAAATGTGCTTTCATGAATTTAAAAATAATTACACACCATAAACTTGGTGTTATCTTTTTTTACGACTGCACCTGCACTATATTTTAACATCACGTGCCATCTAGTCTTTAGACATGTCCCGTCCTACTTTTTTTTAATAATCTGCAGTGATGACAGAAAGGAAATAACAAGATAGCTGTTATCCTTCTTCCATTTCATTCCTGACTTCTGTGATGTATGTTTGAGTGTCAGGTGTACCATTTGGCAATGTTTGATCTAAAACTATAAATTAACTAGGTGCAGAGATAACGATACACTACCTGTGTGTTTCTTTATGGAAGGCACTTCAATCTTCACTCCCTCAGTACTTGTTCCATTAAAATAACTCTATATATGTTGATAAAAGACCTCTTGTGGAGCTAAGAAAACATTCTAGATACCCCAATCACTGGCAGCCAGCATCCCGTTACGAACCAATGACAACTCTTCCATCAGACATGAAAATGCTATTTAAGTGTATTAAAAAGTACATAAGTGATTAAGTTTGAACCTTTTATATTCTTCCGCCTTAAGCTCCAAACAATTTCCTGCCGTGTTCCAACAAGTCCAGACATGTGACATGCTTCAAGGCTATGCAGCTTGTCCTGCCAGTTGATCATGTTCTAGAATTCACATCAGTACATGCGCGCGTGCGCACACACACACACACACACCTGCTCATGCGGGGGTGTCTGGATGTTGTGTTAACAGTTGCTACAGGACATTTTTATGACCTGATTGAGGCGGAAGAACCAGCCAATCAGGTGGATTTGCATTGAGAAAAATTTACAATGGTAACGTTAAGTGTATCCGTGTGCATGTGTGTGTACATGTGAGTGTGTGTGTGTGTGAGTGTGTGTGCTGTTTTACTAGATCCTTAATTTTTTCTCCTCTTCTTTTACTTAAATCCATCAAACTTTCTCTCCACCAGTGTTTTATCACGCTAGAATTAAATTTCTTTCAAGATGTCATTCTTCTGAGTGTCTCTGAGTGTCTCTGTTCTGTTTTTATTAATCATGCCAGTACTACTGATGATTATCGTGTCACTCTATTAACTGACTAGCCTGCTTTAATTGGCCGTATAGAATGTATTAGCATAACTCAACAAAATTACATTTAATTGTCACAGTGTGTACGTTTAACTCTCCTTCTTATGGGCTGAGAAATTGACAAGATCGTAGTTCATTTATCATTTTTAATAGTATGTTGTCCATTTGCACAGCATGACTACATTGTGTTCCAGCATGACTTTGAGTCTCCAACATAACTGATTAATTGTTATATAGAAAACTTATCATTGCACAAACAAAAACGCATCCAAATTAACTGTCCCATAAAGAACGATCAGGACTTTTAAGTGTTTAATTAAGATAAACTCATTATTGACATTTTCTTCCATTAATCTGTTGTGGGCTTTCATCTTGCACTTGATAA
This sequence comes from Antennarius maculatus, assembly GCA_013358685.1. NCBI lineage: Eukaryota > Metazoa > Chordata > Actinopteri > Lophiiformes > Antennariidae > Antennarius > Antennarius maculatus. Next base: position 9,919,159 of record CM023615.1, read on the forward strand.
ACTCATCCTTTGGGCATATTTGAGGTCCCTAGAAATGGATGTGACATTTTAACAGTTATTTCTATAATTGTTGATGAAATTAGCATTAAAAAACAAGTGAGAAATCTTTTCGTATGGGAATATATAAAGGATGGATGAGTGTGGATGAGTGTGAGGATGTTTTTTTTTATTTTTTTTTTATTCTTTAACTTTATTATCTAATGTAGTGGATTCACTTTAGTTTGTAAATATTGAGTGGAGAGCAGCCTATGAGTATTTGTCACTTGGCCAAAAAGACAAAAATTTGATTTGACATAATAACCTTTTACAGTTTGAAAAGTGGAGGACTCTTAAACTATAATTTAGGACTTCACTGTGACACAGAATTGCAATGAGGTCCTTTTGTTGAACTGTAGCAGTTTATTGAGCTAATGAAATAAAAAAAAAAAAACTGTCCATACAGACGTGTGAGATGCATGTTGGTTTGTAATGGAATGAGAAACTATCATAGCTTTGAGTTGACTTCATAGGTAACTGGATGTTAATGAAAGACATTGGATATAAAGTCTAGGTTGTATACAACTGACTTTCTGTCAACTCTTCCAACAAATCTATGCATCAGACTCAAGACACGACTTCTCCTCTGTGCTCCCAGCAATCTGTCTCAGTATCTGTCAGGTTTCTTACCATCTGACTCTGTTTTCTTGCTGCCTCTCTCCTTTCCTTTTCTTGGTTCCTCACAGTTTTTTTTCCCTTTCTCACCTTATACTTGTCTTGTTCCAAAGAAGCTTTTACATTTTCACATATTAACGTAAATGTGATTGTTACCTGTGAGATTTATTCATGCAAAAATTAAAGGAGAGGACCAGGATTCATCCATGTCATAAAGCAGATGGGATAACAAACAGGGGAAATGAGGGTTTGAGGACTGTCAAAAGATGTTACATTCATGTAATCAGAGTCAGAACAAAAGAAACCAATAAATGTAAAGACAAACATGTAGACATTTATTTATAGAAATGACCACAGATTATAATTGTATGCATTGGTTTGGTCAACCATCCTCTTTGGTGATCTTGCATGTTCTTTAATTTGCTTCTGTTTCTTTCCTGCTGTTTGTATGTGAGATACATAAAGACAGGATGTGTGATTGTGGGTTTAGGCCGATCCTCATCCATGTGTGTGAGTGTAATTTAGTAACAAGAAAGACACAGATTATTGCACATGAAATGTTATTCATACAAAACAGCCCTAGCGTGACTATCCCCCTGTTACAGCACCCAGCAGCCTACTGGAGAGACACAACAGACCAAATCTCAGTGAAAATAACAGTCTGCAAATTCTCGCTCACCAGATATTCTCTCACCAGATCTCTTAGCATTCTATCCTTTCCTTAAAGGAGGTCCTTACTTTAGGTGACAATCACAAAGTCTTGAATCGTTTAATTGTTAGAAGTCATGCTTTACTGTGTCACACAGTATGATCTTGTGTCTGAGGAAACACTTATTTTTGAAAAAAGAATGCTGAAGAACTATGGTATATCTGGTGCTCAGGAAGTCATGTACTATGATACACACACATTTCATTATATTCACAGCATTAGCGCTTGCACATGCAGCATGAATTAACTAATGGTAAAGAGTCAATCTAAAATGAACACATGAGAATTGATGACTCCATTCAGAAAATGCTAATTTTATGAAAAAAAAATTAATGTAGTGAATGAGAAGTAACCAGTGCTAAGAAAACCTCTTTCATACAGCTATGTGTTTATGATCAACCATCTATTTTCTTCAAATGTATATTTGGATCATGCAATAAACAATAGACCTAGAGTCAAAGGATGATTTAGCAATAACTAAGGAAAACAACAAAGCAAAATCTACATGCAAATGGTCTGCTAGTCATTGAAATTCATTGCATCTCTTTTCTTCTTTCAGTACCATCTTCATGTTTTAGCTCTCAGAGCTTGATCTTGTTTTTTTGTCTTCTTCCTGTTTTTTAATACACATAGTCTGTGGTTGTTTCCCTCCAATGACTTTAACTCTGTAATATTTGTGAAGAAGAAGAAGAAGTTTGCATTTGTTTATAACTCCTAAATGTGCCTCTTCTGCACCCTCTCTCATGTTCCCAAAGTAACATTGTGTGAGAGAGGATTTTCATGGGTTTGTGGGACTCTTTTATTTTCCTATATATTATCTTTCCTGATTGTTCAGAAGTGAAAGCACATGGAGATGCGGACGGAAAAAATGGGAAATGGTCCCTTGTTCACTTTGGTAATTTTTTGAAGTTGTGGTTACATTTCTTTGACCACTTTCTTATGTATTGTAATTGTCAGTGTTTGTGTGTTCATGCGTCTGTCTGTCCGACCGTCCATCCGTTAGTCCACCAAATATCTTCGCAACCGTTGTGCAGATAGAAAGACGAAACAAAAAGCACATTACATGACCATGACCTATGAAAGTATGACCTACTTTCATAGGTCATAACCTACTTTCATAGGTCAGGGTCATTTAATAAAAGACCCATGATCCAACATGTAACTGGTGCATTCTATTTGTCAGGAGGTTTCAGAGATGTGTACCTAAAAAGGTAAAAAGGTATGAAAGTTAAAATGTGACCTTGACCTAGTTTTTCAAGGTCAAGATCTAATTTTCATCCCCTTGCCTCCCTGAATATAATGCCTTTTGTTTCGTCTTTCTATCTTATCTGGTTCCTGAAATATGTGCAAAAATATCTCAGGATAGAAAATGTCTCAGACCATAGATCAAAGCTAATGCTCCATGGTTGATCCATGGTTCGTCTGGTCGTCAGTCCGTCCATTCGTCCACCAAATATCTTCACAACTGTTGCAGCTAGAAAGTTGAAACAGAAAGCATATTACTCGGGCGGCAAAGGGTATGAAAATGAGATGATGAACTTGACAAAACTAGGTCAAGGTCAGCTGTCAACTTTTGTACACTCAGGTACCATAAGAAAGAAAGATGAGGGAGAAGGCCAGTGTGAGTAGGACCATAGGTTAAAGCTAGTACTTTGATCTAACTATGATTTACCCTGATCTATAAAAATAGGTCAGAGTAAAATTTAGAATTCACGGGTGTTGCGATGTTGCAGTCTTTGACTGCCTTGGTTTCTCTGACTGCCTAGTTTTCATTTTATGAGTTTCTTGCCTACAGTAATAATTTTTAGTTGCTCTAATAAATATGAAGCACAATCATAAGTTTAACTGCTGCTTTGAAATTCTTGAAAACAAAGGCCCATATTTTTAATGTTGAAGATATTTTTGGCTCTGTGACAACCATCCATTTCTTAATGTATAAAAGGAAAATACTCTGGAATGAGCCATGTTTCAGTCACGTTATAGCGTTGTATATGAACAGAAGACAGAAAAGACAGCTGAAAGAATAGGCTCTATAGACAGCCTTTGATGTTTATGATGCCTTTGACTTTTTAACCCCAACATTCATTGGATAAATAAATCGCCCCTCTATCTGCCTCTTTTTTCTGATTTGTTCTCCTCTGTGTCTGTCACATGTGGTAACCTCCCTCCCTCTCTTTTTTTCTCTCATTATAGCTCTTTACCCCAACACACACGGACACTGGCACAATGCATTTCTTTTCTTCTAAAAGTGCCTGCAGCCATTCTCTGGTGATGACTTAACTGAGTCTCTAGCTCATGCGTGTTTGAAACAGGAAAAGGAAAGGGAACAGATGCTGGGAAGAGAACAAGGTAATAAAGAGTAACAAGATGAGAGAAGGGAATGAGAGAGACCCAGAGATGCAATGTAGAAAGAGAGAATTCTTCAGTATGATATTGCATACCTGCTGAGTCTGCCCTACTGACCTTATATTGTATATCTTTCTACCACCCAGTGTCACTGAACTCACATGAACTGTACATTAATAATCAGTCTTTTACAGTCCCAAGTTGCATTTTGAATAAGTCATAGTCATAGTTAACTTCATTATCAAATGCACTATATAAGCACAACATACAGCACAGAAGAAATTACTGTCCAGTCAGACCCACAGGCAATAAAAAAACACGAAAGAACCGCTCTAGTGAGAGAGAGAAGAGCCGCTGCATGTGCACGCGCCACCATCCCATCCTATCCCAATAGGCAACAGAACCCAACAGAACCCTCCAGCGTAAGCACAAGCGACAATGGCAGGGAAAAACTCCCTCATTGAAGAAGAAACTCCAGGCAAGACCCAGAACTCTGAAGGGCGGTCACCTGCCTTGACCGGTTAGGTGGGAAAAGAAATATACTGGGGATAGAGACAGGGCAAGGAAAAGAGAGAGACAGAGAGAGAGAGAGTGGCAGATAGGGCAGATAGAATTTCCAGTCCAAATTGTGCTGTAGTTGCTGAAGTGGAGGCGGGATTTCCAGGCCTTTGGATTTCCTGTCTTCCATAATTGTTCCCCACCTGTTGAGCAGAAGCACAAAGACAGCAGCAGTATTTTGCGTGGAAAAAAACCTCCCACCCTCCAACAATACTCATTTTCGGTTTGATCCTCCATCAGTTAGCTTTCATAACAGGGCATATACAAACGTTATCAGAGTAGAAATGGGGGTTAATGATTTTTAGCTTTACTCAATGAAAGAAAGCCGATTAATTAACCAAAAATCTGAGGTGGTAATTGCTCTCCTTTATGCTGAGGTTGACTCATTAGGATTTACCAAAAGTCACCAAAATGTGCAGCCAGAGTATCATAAATTCTATATTCTCTTTGTTCTGACCTGTCTTTTTGCCTCAATATGAACCTCATTCTCACCTCAGCTGTCTGGTATCACTGCCTTCCTCTCCTTATTTTCGTCTTTTGGATCATGCAATTTGAGAGGGAACAAAAATCCCCCAGTAGTCTGACCCACCGTTGAACCTTTGCCTGCATTGACAGATCACTGCTGTGGCAGCCTTTCATTTCCTCTGCAAAAAGGAGGCCCCCCTTTTTTTAACGTGTTGTGTCTTCCACCACAAATGCGAAAAGATTATGTCTAGTTCTATTAATGTGGGTGATGTGTGTACATTGTACACGTTTGTCCTCCTCAATGCAATTGATATATATGATAATTGTGTATCTGTATTTGGCCCACTTGTGAGATAAAGGCACCTATAGCAGAGATAAGGGCTGCTCTGAAGGAGACTTTGTTTTGGCCAGACGTGGTGAAAGATGTCACAGACCGTAATGATTAATTTGGCCACAGTTTAAACACCTCTTGCTGAGAAAATCCCCCATGATACGCTCTTTCTTGCTTTCAAAATGACTTTACATGCCAAAGTCAGCATTTTTGACCAACAGCCAACTCTAACCTGAAGTGATGAATTTTTCACCAAAAATTTTTTTATAAAGCAAATAAAATTATGGTTACAGGTGGGTGACCTGAATGACGATGCAAAGTTGAAAATATACCATTTCCATTAGTTACTGTTTGCTATAATTGAGATCATACATCCATGTTAATTCTTTGCAGCATCATGTCTTATCAAAATATCAAATTCCCCACCAAGACCGGATTTATTTTTCTCGTAAGAGACAAGATGGGTCTGAGTTCAAACCAAAGCTGGAGTGAGTTTTCTTTGTGTAAGGCTATGGCAGAATACAGCATCTGCGAATGTTTGTATTATCATGTGCAGTATAATGTGTTGTTTCATGTTTGACACTTTAGCCCCAACACCTAACTTAAATCTACCAGTTGTCAATCTCAAGTAATTCCTTTTACCAACACTGTGAATTACCTTCTTATCAAAGTGTTTTAATCATAATTATTATCATTTGGTTTCAAATGCGATGAAAGGACAAATTCAAGTATTTCCATTATTTGTGATAAGGCCTATTATAAGTCCTTGTCATGGCAGGATGAACATAACAGTCCTTTTGTTGTGGACAAAATGAAAGGTTATTGCGATTAAGAGCAAAATTAAAGGTTATAAATGAAATTGAGTATTTCCTGCATGAGGACATTTAGAAGATTGAGATTGTAATCATTACTGTTGTGGCTGACAGAGTGAAATGGGTGTGGGGTCTATTGTGTGAGCTTAATGAAAAAGTAAGGACTTGACATTGCAAAGGTTAGACTTATGGGAAGAGTGAGGGAACTAAAGGAAGGGGGAGTGAATTCAGATTGATGGACGGTATGAAATAAGGTGGAGGGAGAAGGCATGGTAGAGAGATGGAAAAGGAAAATGGTATGAGGGTAGATGAGAGAGCCAGAGGTGGAGAACTGAGCTGGCTGGCAGCAAGACAAAACTGTCTGGGTTGATTTGAGAGGTTTCAGGAAGGACATTCATTTGACACAGTTGGCTAGTCTGTGCCAACCTTGACCACTGGGTCAAACTCTCTCTCCCCCTTTGTCTCCCCATGCCTTCCTCTCAAGATGAAGCTCTGGCAAGATTTCTGACTCCCTCCCCTTCAGCACTCCTGCCCCCCCCCCTTGTCATGTTTCTGTTTTCTTCTCTGACAACAACATGAAAAAATAAGTTGGAAATATGTATTTACACATTTGCAGGTTACAGATTTTGAATTTATATTACCCCCCAAAATAATCTAACATGATTAAGACTCGAAGACAAATAATTTGGAACACTTTTTTAAAAATGGATTTATGTGAATATTTGACCAGTGTCATTAGGTGTCATTCAGTAAATTATGTAAATTCTAATGCGAAATTTGCATAAATCCAGACGCTATGGCAGATTGTCGTTGACCAAGCATATCCTGTCATAAATGCATAGTACGCTCAAACTTTATCAGATAGAACTATGTCTGTTAAAATGACATTAAACTATCATACGTAATTTGTCTGCTATGTTCTAATTCCATTGTTAGTATTATCTTTAAACTCTGTAAGTTATAGTGTATTTTTCACATCTTGAAACATGACATCAAATGTTATGAGGCCTTTCATGACTGGAAATACATTTATTTTACTAGGGTAATTTAGAGAGTTGTGGTTGTGAAATGTCACCAAATATTGTTTTGTCGTAGTAATTTTCTTGTCAATGTTGGCCTTGCATAGACATAACAGCAAAGTCCCCCCATTCATCAGAAGGGGTTAGAAGGGGTTAGAAGGCGTTGGGGTTAGAAAGGGTTAGAAGGGGTTAGAAGGCGTTAGGGTTAGAAGGGGTTAGAAGGCGTTGGGGTTAGAAGGGGTTAGAAGGGGAGAGAAGGGGTGAGAATGGGTGAGAAGGGGTTAGAAGGCGTTAGGGTTAGAAGGGGTTAGAAGGCGTTGGGGTTAGAAGGGGTTAGAAGGGGAGAGAAGGGGTTAGAAGGGGAGAGAAGGGGTGAGAAGGGGTGAGAAGGGGCTAGAAAGGGTTAGGGTTAGAAGTGGTTAGAAGAAGTTAGAAGGGGTTAGAAGGCGTTAGAAGGGGTTAGAAGGGGTGAGAAGGGATTAGAAGGGGTTAGAAGGAGTTAAGGTTAGAAGGGGTTAGACGTTGACCCATGTCTGTTACCCTGTCTTTTACCCCTGTCTGTTACCCCTGTCTGTTACCATGTCTGTTGACCCCTGTCTGTTACCCCTATCTGTTATCCTGTTTATTACTCTGTAGCCGCAAGAGGGCACAAGCCAGTGTGTTATTGTGCCGGTCCCAAGCCCGGATAAATACAGGGGGTTGTGTCAGGAAGGGCATCCGACGTAAAACTTTTGCCAAACCAAACATGCGAATCAAACCTATGACTTCCATACCGGATCGGCCGAGGCCTGGGTTAACAACGACCGCCATTGGTGCTCTTCACCTACAGGGTGCCGGTGGAAATTGGACTACTGTTGGTCGAAGGAGAGGAGGAAAGTGTGTTCGTAGGAAGGGAGAGAAGTGGAACGCCAAGAGTGTAGGACTGAGAGTAGGGACATTGAATGTTGGGACTATGACAGGAAAAGGTAGAGAGTTGGTTGACATGATGCAGAGGAGGAAGGTAGACATATTGTGTGTCCAAGAGAGCAAGTGGAAAGTTAGCAAGGCTAGAAGTTTAGGAGCAGGGTTCAAGTTGTTCTATCTCGGTGTAGATAGGAAGAGAAATGGAGTAGGAGTTATCTTGAAGGAGGAGTTTGTTAGGAATGTCCTGCAGGTAAAAGAGTGTCAGATAGACTGATGAGGCTGAAGGTAGAAATAGAAGGCGTGATGTTGTTAGTGGGTATGCTCCACAGGTATGATGTGAGCTTGAGGAGAACGAGAAATTCTGGTTGGACTTTGATGAAGTAATGCAGAGCATACCGAGAAGTGAGAGAGTTGTCATTGGAGCAGACTTCAATGGACATGTTGGTGCAGGAAACAGAGGTGATGAGGAGGTGATGGGCAGGTTTGGTATCCAGGAGAGGAACGCAGAAGGACAGATGGTAGTTGACTTTGCAAAAAAGATGGAAATGCTATAGTGAATACTTTCTTCCAGAAGAGGCAGGAACATAGGGTGACCTATAATAGTGGAGGTAGGAGTACACAGGTAGACTACATCTTTTGTAGATGATGTAATCTGAAGGAGATCAATGACTGCAAAGTAGTGGTAGGCGAGAGTGTAGACAAACAACATAGGATGGTGGAGTGTAGGATGAATCTGGTAGTGAGGAAGATGAAGAGGGCAAGGGCAGGGCAGAGGACAAAATGGTGGCTGCTAAAAAAAAGGACTCTATGTTGAAGGACTCTATTTGACAGTGAATTCTGTTTTGTAATGTGATGTAGTAATCTCCAATGTGTAACAGATCTTTGGATATAATGAGTTGTAGAAGAGAATCCTGCATTTATACATTACACATTTGAAGGACCCTTTCTTGTCCTGTCTGACTTCGGAAACTAAGGACAGTTCAGATTTGGGAACAAGAAAACAGTCAAAATGTTAAAAGTAAAAAAAATTGTGGTGGAAACAAGTTAAATCTTGAAATAGTTGTCACATGGGATAGTAAGACAACTACAGAATGTTCTAAATGTCACAAGACTATTCCTCTGGCTTTTGTTGGGAAAGCATTAAAGAGGAGAACAAGAAGAATCCAAAAATATTGTGAAAAAGGTAAAAGATGGATGTTGTGTCGGACAACAGTAAGATACCAGTAAAACAGTTCCACTGTCCATAATGTTGAAGTGTTTAAAGTTTTAGAGCTTAGGACACTTTGGCCTCTTTTAGGTAAAAAATACTTTTACTGTGAGGATTGTGAGTTGTTGTACGAGTGTGCATGAGTGTGTATTTGAATGTTTCTCATCAACTGCACGTCTGACATGCACTGAACTCCTAACCCTTAGTAGCACAAATCCTTGGCTTGGGATCTGCATAGCTTGGCAGCAATGGTGTGTGTGTGTGTGTGTGTGTGTGTGTGTGTGTGTGTGTGTGTGTGTGTGTGTGTGTGTGTGTGTGTGTGTGTGTATGTGTGTGTAATTACTAGGTGTGAGGGAGATGCTTCTTAAGATTCCGTTGGCTCAATTTTAATTAGAGACGTGCCTTTGAAAAAATGGAAAAAAAATGGAAAAACCTTTTTAAAAAGATGAACCTATCTTTGAGGAGATAGTTGTATGAAACTTGCCTTTTGATCATCTAGACTAGATATCATAAATGAACCACTTAAAGTTCTGTTTCCATTATGCTGGCCCTCAGCACCTTTAAAACATGTCAGCATTTTTCATGAGCAGAATAACATGATGGGGTTTGTTTTGGGATCCACCAGTATCTCTTGGAAAACCAGCCTCAGAGTAGAGTAAAAATGATTCAAGTAGGTACAGCAATCTGTTACATATTTACATTCTGAAAGTAGTCTTCCTAGCTTTGCCTGATTCCCATTGTAAATGTTTTTATGAGGCCTTGTGCAGTGTGAGTCTTTCATCTGTGAGGCTTGTAGCTGTGTTTCAGCTCTGCCACTGAGACATGGCGTTTAAGACTTGGCAGTTAGTCTCCTGCTCCCACAGTAAATGGTTTGCAGCTGACTTTTCCACACAGTGGCTTTCAAACTCTTGTGTGAGTTTTGTTGCAGGAAAAACAGATTTTGTTGTGTAGAGGGTTTCAGGGTTACGGACCTCAGTTCTGGGTGTGTGTCACTCACTTCAACATGAGTCAATGACTTTAGAGGTTCAACAATATTTATTTCTATTTCATCACATATACCCTTGACTGTAAATGTCTCCAAAGCTGTTACATCAACAGCTTAGTTTACCAAGCTTTTATAAAACCTAACAGTAGTCAGGTTGCCCAAGATTGTAGAACTGGTAATATGAAATTTTATTTAGTTTGGGATACCAACAAATGATTAAAATTAAAAATATATATATCATATTGTCTCACTGTTAAAATCCCCACATTAAGGCTTTCTTTTGCAACCGTTATGACCTGTTATCAAGAGGGATGAGTGTGACTATGTGTGTGTTCATTGGGAGTGGTGTAGGTTCAAATGGGTGACATTCCTTTCCACCTGATATTGTTTTGTAACCACCCACACACACATGCACCTTGTTTTTAACAAGATAGGCCTGCTGTGCTTGTTCTCTGTGAAATTGACAACTAATATATCAGGAAGGGAAGTTATAATAAGATAATAGAGGCGTGTGTGTGTGTGTGTGTGTGTGTGTGTGTGTGTGTGTGTGTGTGTGTGTGTGTGTGTGTGTGAGTGTGTGTGGTAGAGAAAGAAAGGGAGGGCTGCATTTTAATTATTTACAGCTGAGCAACTGAAGCTCCTCTCAGTATACCCTGTAATCAAGAGAAAAATTTCCATCTCTCTCTTTCTCTCTCTCTCTCTTGCTCTCTCTCCCCGTCTGTCTGCCCCCTATCTCGATCCTCTCTCTCTTTCTTTTTCTCTCATCCTGGGTGGCCAATCTGTATTTGTGTGTGTGTGCGTGACTTAGTGTATGTATGTGTGTGTGTTTGTGTGTGTGTGTGTGTGTGTGTGTGTGTGTCTATCTGCATGAGTATGTCAGTTTATGTCTAACTATCTGCATCTGTGTGGTTGAATGACTGCAGGTGTTAGTAGTTTTGTGGCCACACTGACCTTTCGTAGCCTAGATTATTTCACCTGGTATGATCGCACACTTTTGATGCCAGTTCGAGCAAAGTCAAGACATGTAAATGTAACAAAACATGAAGATCATCAGTATTTAAGGCTCTTATCAAAGATCTTCTCATATATTGCATGATGCTTATTGATCCCTATAGTGATATTCTGGTTTTATTGAGGTCAGTGGCTATTCTTAGCTGCAGAGCAGCACCACTGCACTAGGTAATAATGATGTGAAGCCTTCACTGGCTTTATTTCTGTTCAGCATTATATTGACATGGATAATTGGAATGGATCTGGAAGAAAGTGTGGATTCAGGACTTTTTCTTACAATATTATACAATATTCATATTCTAAAGAGAAACAATTTGACAGATTTTCATGAAAAAAAGTGTGAAAAGTGCCTCGTTGCAATTTCATTTAAAGTTTAGAATTAAATTACAATGGATTGTTAATGGAAGTAAGCACTCTATCACACACTAGTAGTACTGGTACTGCTTTTGTATAATCTTAAAATGACATTAAAGCTGTAAATTGTATGCTAAGAATACAGCCTGAAAATGGGAAAGGATACAAGATGGCATGAGAAGTTGCTGATGCCACACTTTACAGTATGAATTTTTTTACATTTGATCCCCAAATGAAATTAAGTCAGCAAACTCTAGTGTTAATCACACATACACACACACACACACACACACACACACACACACACACACACACACACACACACACACACACACACACACACACACACACACACACACACACATATATATATAATATATATACTGTGTATTTAAATGTACTGTATATATACATATATATATACTGTATATATATGCACACACAGACACAGACACAGACACACACACACACACACACACACACACACACACAGGCCCCTGTAATACACACAAACACACACAAGGGGGGCTGTAAACATGCAACGGGAGGTTGAGTGGCGGGCAGCCCCTTTGTGGAGCGCCCCAAGTGAGCAACTTGTGAGGGGGACTACGCTTTGCTCAAGGGCGCCTTGGCATTGCACCGGAGGTAAAGTGACACCTCCTACTGTCAGCTCACACTCAGGGTGTTTTTGGGTGGGAGCAGGGATCAAACCGCCGATTTTAGAACATTGGACGACCCACTCTACCGCCCCACATAAAGAGTCTCTATATGATCTGTGGGTGGCCTAAAACACTTTTTCTGTGAAAACTGAAAACTAGCCAATCCTCTCATGTCTTACATCAACATCAGGATGTCATTGATGTGCTTTATTTTAAGACATAAGACACCATTTTTCTCTGTGCATGTCCTTCTCCTATCTGTTTGTCTACACAATGAAGTGAAAAACTGGTTTTGCTAACTAACTTTCTCTGAAGTTAATGATTTGGACCAGTGTAAACTATGAATATCTGTAGCAAAGCACAACTCAGACATATTTAACCTAGCCCCACATAAGGGCCTCAAAAAATTGGATCAGACTATATTAGGTCAAATATGTGTGTTGCAAATAAACTTTTATTAAGAACAAACTGCTAAAACACTCTTTTAAATACCTCACTTCCTCTAGCATTTTTTTTTCTGCTAGGGTGGATTCAGGTGCCTGCAGGTTAACCATAAAAACATTAAATCACTTAACTGATGTATCAGAAGGTTTGACTTCTGAGGCTTTCTGCACACAGACCTCTTCTGCTATTCCTACCCTATGAAAATCATGAGATGAAAAATTCCCCAGATGAAAGGGCAGAAAGTGAGTCAGTGTAATATTTCTACTAAATTGACAGCGCCGGACAGACTAAGTTGACTGTTTTGAAGCTCTAATGAAAGGTTTCTTTGAGAGGCCATGTCAACAGGTGAATGGAGGTGAAATATGCTGGCTCCCTCCTCCTTCCTCTTTCTTTCTATCTGCCTGCTGCTTTCCTATTTTCCCCCAGTCTTAGTGTTCTACTCAGAGTTAAAAAGACAGGCCATCTGTGCCTCCTATGTATGTGTTGATTTATGTATCTATGTATCTACATTGGTATGAAAAAGTTTCGGCACCCCTGATAATTTTCCAGATTTTCCATTATAAATCACTGGTTGTTTGGATCAACAATTTGAGTTAAATATATCATATAGCAGACAAGCAGAGTAATATTTGAGAAGTGAAATGAAGTTCATAGGATTTACAGCAACTGTGCAATAATTATTTAAACAAAGGTAGGCCGGTGCATAAATTCGGACATCCTTGTTGTTTATGATTTGAATACCATTACCACTAATTATTGGTACACAAAATTTGTTTAGTAAGCTCATTGACCTGCGATCTATCCCTTAACTTTTAGGAAACATACATTCACACAGGTAGCAATTTCCATGTTGACCCATTTAAGTTTTTGTTTGTCTTTTGCAACCCACCAACAATCCATTAGAGCAGTGTGTTGCACCACACGAGTTAAGTTAGGATTTGACAAATCTTTAAGACTTGACTAAATTACACTTAAAAAAGCTTTGTGGAATTGTGATTATTTGTTATTTCGCTAGCCTACCATTCCTGGATAAATAAATTGAGAGCAGCTGTTTGCAGTACAACTATTGGTTAACAACAATCTACCCTTGTTAAAATTATTTTTATCCCCTGAATACTATCATTATCACAACAACATTGAGTAAACTGTCTTCCACACAACCCAGTATCCCTCTTTAGCCAAAATCAATATTAGCTTTCCACCACTGTCCTCAGGCACTCACTGACGTTCTGGCTTCATAATCCATGGCATATTCTGAGATTCTTAACCCAGCAGCAAGCTTTATTTTTGGGCTTTAGTCCAGCTCTGCTCTTGGGAGGTCCAACAGCTTCTCCAAACCCCCTCCAGTAATTTTTTTGGCGTGAAGGATTTTATTTTCAATCACGCTGTCCCAGTCCCCAGGACAATTAGAGGTCAGCACAGAGCAGTTTATAGAAAGTGTAGAGCAACAGAATGTTGTTTTGGAAAGTTGTAATGGTCCCCTGTGTAAGTCAATAGACTTGGAACAACGATGTTTAAAGAAAAGAATTGTACAATACAGAAACAGAGATAGGTTGCTTATCATTTAATAATTTTTACTTACTGGAAAATGTTGTTTATTCAAATCCCTCAGGAATTGAGGTGGTCCAAGAAAATTAATGTTCTGCATAAGGATTCATTAAAATTCTTCAACCAGTTTTATTGAAGCTCTGAAATGTGCTCAGAATATATTTTCATCTTCCCAGTGCATGAGCTCATTATATTAAATTGATTCCCAAGTAAAATCAGAGGTCTGGCACAAAAAAGATTAAATACAAACCACTTGTCACAGTGAGGCCTGTAATGTAGGAAATTACTGCTGATTTTCCCTGTCAGCATAAGCAATTCAACTTCATTCTTCAGTGTGACAAAATGTGACCCTCATTGTGACATTGAATATTTCTTAAAGACAAGCAAATAAGAAGCAATCAATTAATCTGTCATTATAGTGTTGAAATTATTGGAGGTTCCTTAGCAACCATTTATTTAATATGTTGAATCCTTGAATTTGAGGTTTAAAATAGCTGGATGCACTCATTCAGGTTAATTCTGTACATGTGATCAAACTAAACAACTATTTTCTCTCTTTGCATTTCTCACCCTCTCGCTCTCTCTTCCACTATTTGTTGTCAGCATGAGGTCATTGTCTGCCCTAAACCCAATGATGTCATTTCCTTCATAAACAACTGAAGCTTCCCTTCAAGTGCCATTATCAGCTGTGCTTATCCGGTGAGAGTCTAGTGGGACTTAAGTTCATATCTCAGTGCCCTTCCCTTCCCTACAAACAACTAAACTGTGTTATTGTTATTTACAGCTGCATTAATTTATGTGTATTGTGTGTTCTACACCACACTTTTTTTGTGCAACAGCATTTAACACATTATAGGAATAGAATACCTGAGTGACTCACATGGGATTCAACTACCATCCCTATATTTATGAGTCTCCTTCAGGTACCCTGACTTATAAGGGAGATTAAATGAGTGAAAGCGTCTGATAATTTTGCTAGGTCAATGGATTGGATTGGTTTGTAGAGCAAGTCTGATGTCAAACCACTGTTGGGTGAGAAAATGTATGGAATTGAAAAACTTAACTTTGACTATTTGATATGCCAGGCTCTCCTGTTGATATTTTTAAGTGTAGCTTGTAGTACTCTAAATCAGCAAGGTAAAGGCAATGACTATGAAATTATTTTTTGAGATTTTATGGAGAAAGGCACATCTGTAGCCTGGGCTGATAACTGTTTTCAAGCACGGTAATCACAGCCTAGATGAGATTTAAAGCTGTTTGCTGGTGCAGAAGGGGACCTGTTTTCTTTGCCAACTCCCCTCCTCACCCTGTTTCTCTGGGACAGGTTGATATGGCTTCGAGATTTAAAACTGCTACACACCCATGTGTCCTAACAGTTCTTCACCACATGTGTTATCAGCTGAGCCATGAATGTGGGAAAACCCCGCAGGCAGGATGACATCATGCCCTGTGCAAAAATAGATGCAGTTTAACACACAAGGGTGTAACTCAGAAAGTGTCGGAAATGGGAAAGATTCTAAATAAAACAAAAAAAACCCCAAAACTTAATCCAGTGGACATAAACGAAAATAGACATGTCCACAAAGTCTTTAATTGTGAGTTACAGCTTTGATTTTTTTATGTACCATTTTGAAAGGTTTAAAGCTACTGTGGTTAAACAGTTTCACCTGTTATTGAGTAAAGCAGAGTGATAACTCCAATCTGAATCAGACTCATGTATTAGATTGGAATTCCAATACTGGCTTTGAACCTCTCATGCTTATAACAGTAGCAGCCTTTACATTATAGAAGCAATGCTGACATTCTAGCTTGCATTATGGTGCTTTACCACAACACAGCTAAAGAAATAGATTTTCTGCTTCCACATTGATTTTTGCGTCTGCTAGCCATTTAGAAGTGCTGGCCTAGTCAGAGGGTTTAGTGCTGAAATTTTTGAACAGTTCAAGCTTCTGCATTGTTATCAGTTTGACCATAATGAGCAAGATGCCTAGTGGCAGAGCAACATTGTTTATAGTTTAGACCTAACACAAGGGGGTAGAACTGGAAAATTGCTGGGAATCCTTGGATGTAAATAGAAATTTAGAAAAAAAAGAAAAGAAAACAATGACGACTATGGTTTTTCCAAGGCAAGGATTCATGATAATCTACAGTTATTCATTTAAATCATTGCTTTAGAGGAGAGCACAAACGATAAACAGTGTCTCTGCTATGTGCTCTTTTGAAAACAAGAATGCCTGTAATGACAATACATCAGACAAATACGTTCACTCTGTGTTTTTGAAGTGACATTTAAAGAAAGCTTTTATTGTGACTGTTTGTGTGTACTTTATTTTCTTGAATAGAAAACATAACATTGTACACTATAATATATTATGATGTTGAGACATGTGACCTGATTGCATGATGTATTTTTATCCATCCAAATTAACCATCATTTTATAACACTTTGGCTTAAAAAAACAAGAAATGTGTTCACCATGGTTTTTGGATGAATATTGTAAGAGTAACTTACAGTTTAAAGTAAATATAATTGCTCCTGCAGTTTATGGTTTACTCTTAAAATTAATTTTAGTAGAAGCATTACTGAGGGCATTAGGAGTAGGAATCCTCCACACAACAAGATTTTTGATTAAAAGATACAGGTGAAGTGATATGAGCACTGATTCCTTCTCTGCATCACTATCAAGAAAGAATTTGCTCAAGAATGTAAACTAAAAGTGAAGTGGTTTCAGGAAAGATTACATCATTATCACCACCATGACCACTGTGCTGACCAGTACCGTCATCATCTTCATCACCACATTAACCAACACCACCGTTATTATCATCATTAACTCGTCAACTAGCATATTAAGCTGATCATTTAAAGTCCTGTTGTAAAGGTGACATCACTCTATTTCCCTCTCCATGATTCTTCAGGGTACAGCTAACAGAGCTGAAGAACAGGAATTTGTAAATGATGTGATGTGTTGGCGTCTTTGCAGGAATTGTCAGCTGCTTTGCTGTCTACATCTTCCAGCAAAGGCCCTGTAGGAAAGATTACATCATTCTTACGCTGCAGAAACTGCAACTGGCATCTCTAATCCTCCCACATAAAATTGACATACGTCTGGAGTAGAAAAATGTGTGACAGCAATGTAAGTTGTTGGCCACCTTGTAGGAATCATCAGCTGCTTGCCACTGTGGAAAGGAATAGAGCGTATTGAAGTGTTGCAGCTGAGCAGCAGAGACACTGTTCATGAACTGTGACGGTAAAGGTTCAAAATCTTCGTGAAATTCTGTCACACACACCACTGTGCGATGTTCCAAGTGTATCTACACTGTCAGGTCTAAAATGGGCTGGTGTGTAGGATGACTCTGGTGGTGAGGGAGGTGAAGAGGGCAAAGGCAGAGCAGAGGACGAAATGGTGGAAGCTGAAAAGGAGTGTTGCATGACTTTTAGGAAGGAGTTAAGACAGGCTCTGGGTGGTCAGGAGGTGCTTTCAGATGACTGGACAACTACAGCTAATGTGATCAGGGAGACAGGTAGGAGAGTACTTGGTGTGTTATCTGGAAGGAATGTAGATAAGGAGACTTGGTGGTGGAATGAGGAGGTACAGGAGTGTATACAGAGGAAGAGGTTAGCTAAGAAGAAATGGGACACTGAGAGGACTGGGAAGAGTAGACAGGAGTACAGGGAGATGCAGTGTAAGGTGAAGGTAGAGGTAGCAAAGGCCAAACAAGGGGATTATGATGACTTGTATGCTAGGTTGGACAGTAAGGAGGGAGAGATCCATGAGCATGTTTTAGGTTTTTATGTGAAATAAAATAAAAAAATTTCCTATGACTATGTGTCTATTTTAGCCAAACAAACTCCTTTGAAGAGTGGCACAAGTGACACAGCCTGTATATAGTTATGTTAGAAGGCAATGGCAACCTTTTTGGTGTTCAAAATCAATTTCATGAGCGTGTTTTGGGTTTTTATGTGCAATAAAATACAATTATTCCTTGTCAGCTAGGTTGGACAGTAAGGAGGGAGAAACTGATCTATACAAATTGGCAAGTCAGAGAGACAGACGTGCAGCAGGTTAGGTTGATTAAGGATAGGGATGGAAGTGTATCGTCAGGTGCCAGTAGTGTAATGGGAAGATGGAAAAAGTACTTTGACGAGTTGATTAACGAGTAAAATGAGAGAGAGAGAACAAAGACTAGAAGAGGTCGCTCTTGTGGACCAGGAAGTAGCAAAGATTAGTCAGGATGAAATGAGGAGGGCATTGAAGAGGATGAAGAGTGGAAAGACAGTCGGTCCTGATGATATACCTGTGGAGGTATGGAAGTGTCTAGGAGAGGTGGCAGTAGAGTTTCTGACTGGGTTGTTCAACAGGATCTTAGATAGTGAGAAGATGCCTGAGGAATGGAGGAGAATTGTGCTGGTTCCCATTTTTAAAAACAAGGGAGATGTGCAGAGCTGTGACAACTACAGAGGAATAAAGCTGTTGAGCCATATAATGAAGTTATGGAAAAGAGTAGTTGAAGCTAGACTAAAGGCAGAAGTGAGCATTGGTGAGCAGCAGTATGGTTTCATGCCAAAAATGAGTACTACAGATGCAGTATTTGCTTTGAGGATGTTGATAGAGAAATACAGAGAAGGCCAGAGGGAGCTGCATTGTGTTTTTGTAGATCTGGAGAAAACTTATGACAGGATGCCCAGAGAGGAACTGTGGTATTGTATGAGGAAGTCTGGAGTGTCAGAGAAGTATGTTAGAGCGGTGCAGGACATGTATGAGGACTGTAAGACAGTGGTGAGGTGTGCTGTAGGTGTGACAGAGGAGTTCAAGGTGGAGGTGGGACTGCATCAGGGATCAGCTCTGAGCCCGTTCTTGTTCGCTATGGTGATGGACAGGCTGACAGACGAGGTTAGACACGAATCTCCATGGACTATGATGTTTGCAAATGACATTGTGATCTGCAGTGAGAGCAGGGAACAGGTGGAGGAGAAGCTAGAGAGGTGGAGGTTTGTCCTGGAAAGGAGAGGAATGAAGGTTAGCCGCAGTAAGTCAGAACATGTGTGTGAATGAGGACCCAAGTGGAAGAGTGAGTTTGCAGGGAGAAGAGATCAAGAAGGTGGAGGATTTTAAGTACTAAGGGTCAACAGTCCAGAGCAATGGAGAGTGTGGAAAAGAGGTGAAGAAGCGTGTCCAAGCAGGATGGAACGGGTGGAGAAAAGTGTCAGGTGTGATGTGTGATAGATGAGTTTCAGCTAAAATGGAAGGAAAGGTGTACAAAACTGTGGTGAGACCAGCGATGTTGTTTGGTCTAGAGACAGTGTCACTGAAGAAAAGACAGGAGGCAGAGCTAGAGGTAGCAGAGATGAAGATGCTGAGGTTCTCTTTGGGAGTGACCAGGAAGGATAGAATCAGGAATGAGGACATCAGAGGGACAGCACATGTTAGAGGTTTTGGAGATAAAGTCAGAGAGGCAAGACTGAGATGGTTTGGACATGTCCAGAGGAGATATAGTGAATATATTGGTAGAAGGATGCTGAGTTTTGAACTGCCAGGCAGGAGGCCTAGAGGAAGACCAAAGAGGAGGTTTATGGATGTAGTGAAAGAGGAAATGAAGGTAGTTGGTGTGAGAGAAGACGATGCAGAAGACAGGGATAGATGGAGGCAATTGATTCGCTGTGGTGACCCCTGAAGGGAAAAGCCGAAAGGAAGAGAAGAAGGAGGTCTAAAATTGGCTAATATACCTCTGGAGTGTGACTACAATCCACCCTTAGGCTAAATTACATAATTCCCAGATAGTAAAGTGTAAAACTTGAAACTGACATAAAAAGGGGAAAATGAGAAGGTTGAAGGCTTAACAAAAAGTTGTAACCACAGTGCTCAAGACTAAAACCCAAAGTCCATTATGTTTGGATATAAATACAGAGAAAATACAAGTCTCTTCCTCTCTCTCAAAGGTTTTATTCTGAGTAAGTGAATTAGTAAAAGAAGGCATTCATCTCCCTAAAATGCTTGAGGTAACCATTTAGCCGTCCTGAAATAAAACCAAAAATGATACAGACATAACTGATGCAATTTTACCATTGTGGTATTGTTAAGTGTTTTACATGTGGAGATAGTGTGTTTGGGACCGTATTTCTAATGTTTCCTAGCTGTTAGTTGTGTCAGGTGTGTTAGAGGCTAAATGCCTAAAATACACTCATACCTGCAGATACACACCCAAGTACAACAGTAGAAGCTGAATGTTTTCAGATGACTGCCAGCTAGATGATGTCATCCAGCTTGAATCTAGCTCTCACCTTTCAATGTTAGTCACTTGATGAGTCAGTGTTGGATGTGTACACATGCAACCATATCTCTGCTTTCAGACTAGCAAAAATAACAAGAGAAAAAACTGCAGCTGCAATCTGAGTCATAATTTCATAGTGTGTGCTTAACAGTTTTAATTGATCTGTGTTGAAGCCTTTTTATCCACATTTAGTTTCATGGCTGAACCTCCCCCTATGTGCAGTTCCTAAAATTACCACCAGATGCTAATTTCATGATGTACATTGGATGCGTCATTGACAAGGGGTCAATCTTGATTTTTGGAATTGGAATTTGCCTTCATGGAAATATGTAAGAAATATGTAAGAGGATCCATCTTCTTGATTAACAGAGTTAGGTGTTCGGTGTTCAGAGTTCGGTGCTTGGAGTTCAAATCTATGGATTGTTTGCAGTCAGGTTCTTAAGCCAACTTAAGAAAGAAGAATGAGTCAATGTCTTCATCACTGGGACCACTTGATGTTGCTAATCCCATACAAGGGCCTGTGGGGTCTCACAATCTGAATCACTGACATGAAGTGAATCACTTAGGGAGACTGAGCAGAGGGCTGTCGTGATGAAAATAGTTTGGCACTCGCATACAGGTAGGATACAGCATGTTGGGAGGTTGACTCAGTCCTCCAAGGGGTAATGACATCACTGTCTGAATAATGAAAATCAGAGACCTCAAATTCTCAGGATACCTTACACTCACTCTTCAGATGTGTCCTTAGGCGCACTGAAGCTTGGTATCTGACTCATATAAATCATGCTTATGTCCACAGAGCAACCATTGTGTATTGTGTCTGAATCAAGAGGAAAAGAGTCTGCCAGCTCAATCACTTGGGATTTACAAACCATGTAAGTTATTTGCCAATGTCAACAAGGAAACTTCAGGCAAAACATGATCCCACTGATGGGTCTTATAGTCACAGGGTTATGTTTCCCCTAAGTAAATTAGACAGCCCTCAGGTTGGGAAGGTATCATATGAGACATAGTTCAAGTGAATGGCATTTCAGTTTAAAATGTATTAAATATTCACGAACATATTTTTATTATTGCATTTGGGGAATAACGTGCTGTCCACTCTTTTATTTAAGTCTGCTTTGAATTCAGTGGATTTGATGTTTGCAGGAGATTATGATTCTACCATCGACATGTGATCAGACAATGCCTGCAGGGCCTCAATGTGATTGGACGATCACCCGGTCATTTTTGGAATCATCTTTGTGGCAGCACACAAACAGACACACTTCCTGTGAAATGACAGCATTTTCTTGTGTATCCAGTTGCCATAAAAACATAATCAGCCACAAGTCAACAGTGAATGACTCCAAACAAGCTGGATTATTGCTCTAATTAAGCTTTAATAAGCTCTTATTAAATGACCACAAAGCTCGTTAGGTGGTTCATTAAGTTATTTCATCCTTTTATTCCTTCATTAAGTCTCTTTTCTTCTTTCTTTTCTTCTCAGGGAGTGTGGGAGTAGTGAGGTCTGGGAGATCAGGACCTTAATTCTTTCCAAGGCAGACGGTTTAATTAAGACTGGAGGAATCCTCACTGCCTCCAGACCTCTGCAATGGGATCATACTGGGAACTGAATTGCCAAGTTAAGGTACTAAACTAATTTAGTTTTACAGGCAATATACACCAATAACCTTTAAATTACAGCCACACTATTGCCTGTATTTATGATGTAATTAGATGGTTATGTACAATAAGTAACAAAATTGTTATTAATATAACATTTGTCAATGTGCAGGTAATTAACCATTGTTTAAAAGAGATGTGTCTGACAATGAACACCAGTATAATTATAGTTTTCCAGCATAGGTATAAATAAAAGACAGAGATACATAAATAAATTTCAACAGGGAGAACTGCGCTACAGACTGGACTCAATATTATAAATCTTCTGTCAATATTCACATTGACAGAAGAAGTATTTCAAAGGAGCAATAGTACTTCTCTCTCCTTTGTCACAAATATAATAACTATGTGAATTTTACCTCACAGCATACACTGACATTTTAGCTGCTACTGTTCTCAAAGTTAAAACACACAACTTATGTGCAGTTAGTTTACAGCTAGAAACATGACGTGTTGACCAATTATGGTTCACAATCCTTCAAAAGTGGTTCTAAAAGTCTGTGAAAAATGAAGATGGTGATGCATTTACCGCAGATAAGAATAGCTTTTCTTCTTGCATGGTTCAGTTTTATAATAGATTATTATTATTATTATTATTCATCCCTTTAAGAGTTATGTCTAAAATAAGCTATATCTTATCGTTTCCACATTTTATTTTACTTTTGCAAATCATCTCTCAACCCCAAGTGGCCCCCTGGGACTGGTGACATTTTGTTGGTCTTTATCGATTTATATTTGCAGTGAAGCTACAGTATGTCCGGTAGATTCTCAGTCATCCAGATCATGGTAATGGTGGTGGTTTTGAGCTAGAGCACCTTGACAGTTCTCAACTAAAAAAAGAAGTCCAGTTGTCTTCAATGTAAGCCCTGCGACCTTCGCAATAAACTTTACTCATTAAATCCCACTGGACTAAACACATATTTCCATGCATGCCAGTCAACAACACCTGAGAGAATGTTTGTTGCTCGTATTGAAACACATGCAGGAAATCCTCAGGTAAACAGGTGTCTTAGTTCTTAAAAGATAATGTAGTTTATTATTGCACATGCATGATATGAGCATGGACAGTTCCCTTTCTCAAAGGTAAAAAATTAACAACAGCTCTGGTAAATAAACCAGAGATGTGGACGTCGTAGCTCTGTTGTGCTGGCTGTGAAGGTGCATATGCACAGAAGCACATTGAGAGGGAGCCAAATTTAGCCATCTATTTTGACTGAAGGGCATGTGCATGGGGGAGTGAAGTAGACAGGAATTGTGTGTGTGTGTGTGTGTGGTGTGTCTGTGTGCGTGGGTGTGTGTGTTTATAAGCGGTTTGGATCCTGCTGAGGTGACAGATGTTCATGGCGGAGGTAGGCAGAGATCAGGCACAGTGTCTAAATTAATCTGTTTGTGTTTGTGTGAGAGGAGTATTCTCAGGGAATTCAGGAATGCAGTCCTTCATCTGTCTGTGTTGTCCAGTTTGAGTGTGAGTCTGTGTGAACTATTTGCTGGCATGATTTAATGCAGACAGGTATGATTTCCATCTTCAGGCATGAAGTGATTTAGTTTCCTGAAGCTTCCGCAGATGTTCAGACTCCATGATTCCACCTCCTTGCTTTTTTGTTTATCTTGTCTATCCTTCTTGTTTTTAATTCTCTGGATCTCAATGAAGTTTCATTCTCTTCTTGACTCTCTATCTGCCCTTAATTCTTCAAATTACACACACACACACACACGCACGCACACACGCACGCACACACACACACACACACACACACACACAAACTTAGGACATATGTGCTGCATGGGATGATGTGCAAAAGCTCAGTTGTTGACAAAAGAAATGTGACAAGTGTGTTAGTCAAGTGACAAGTTTCACAATTAGTTCTATAAGTTCCAAAAAAAGCAGAATCAACTCTTTTCTCTTGAGAAATGAAACTCGCAAAGTCAAATGCAGATACAGTGCGCAATCGCTCATCAAGTGATACCGTACTGTTCTATTGGCTGACAGCATCAGGAAGTGCTCTCCATTCCGTGACTCTCAGACTTACGTGAGACACAAAAGTGCTTTAAACAGTCGATAAGACTGTGGAAATATGTAATACAGACAGGAGGTGGTTTAATATCTGTATGGGGAGGGTTCATAAATGTTTAAATTGCCGTAAATAGTAAGATAAATAGTTTGTTGCTCTATTGCGGGATTCGCTAATCGCTTTTGGTAGATAGAACGTATTGAACTTGAGGAACGAGGGTGCACTGTATTTAAAAAGTACATTCAGTGTGATTCAGCACACTAATAAAAAAAATCAAATTACCAACTTTATTGTTTTTGACTAGCCAGGTTTGTAAGATTTGGACCAATTAATATTCAATCCTCTTCACTGTGTAAATAAAATATGGTATAGATAAATCCCTCAATTTAATGTGAAACAGAAAACGTCTCAACCCTGTATTAAAAAGTCATAGTATTGCTGCTACTGCTGTTATAAAGACAACAAAATCATCAATGCTAGCAGCCAGTAACAAATACTTGCATTCATATCAAATTATATGAATTAAAAATAGTTCTGTATTGCCATTTTATTATGTTTGTCAAAAACAAGATCAGTTTTGTCTACTGAGAAATCAAAGTCTTAGCTGTTAATTAAGGTTGTATTAATTGGCTGTAATTGTAGCTCTAGTCTAGTCACTGAAAGGTAGCAAATAACCAATTACATGACATTTGTCACCTGCCCCTGGGGCAGACCATCAGTCCGAGCAGCACATGCTCCCATAACCAAACCCTCACAAACATGCATGCAGGCATGCGCCAACACATTTCCTGTGTGTTTCTATTTAAGACTGTTTTTTAGTCTTTCTCTTGTGTTTTGAGAGGAAGTATGGGTCTTTGACTTTGCACGTGGGAAGCAGACAACCACGCTGCGTGTGTACATATGAGACAAATACAGCAAATTCAAAGGGGCTCAGAAAGAGCTTGATAAATACAGGTTTTGTTTTTAATAGAGTGTTCACATGTGTTTGAGTTGCTTTTTGAGAAACCCAGTGTTTAAAAAAATGAGGGTGAGACTGTCAGTTGCAAGGTATCCTTCCAAAGAAATGTCATAACCGAAACTGGTTCAGTCACCGTTGGGGTCAAAACTCTCAAGTTGTTTTTAACAATCAGGGGACTAGCTCCAAACCACATCTCCAGAAGTCAGAGGAAGAATATACTTGAGATGCCAGAGTGAAACACGATAAACTAATCTCCCACAACTTGTTTCCTTAAGCTACAGCTGCAATGATCTTGCACAGTTCACAAGGGGCCACACTAAAGTGTTTTTCTCATAACAAGTACCCATTCAAAGACCAAGGTTAGTGCTTAGCTATGAGCCAGTGACTATTGAAATGTTACTTTTAGGTGGAACGAAAAACAGAATCCAAAACAGTGTTTTGATTGGATCCAAGGCCTTTGATGAACTTCTCTTCCAATCTCATCGCTCCTCCTCTCTACCTTTGCTCCCTGGTGCCAAATCCATCATTTCCCTTTCTATATCTCTCTTTTATGAACGTGACTTTTCTCATTCTCTCAGACATTCTCTCAGTCTTTTCTCCTGTTCCTCTCTCCCTCTGTTCCTACCCTATATCACTATGTTCTCCCTTAGTTCATTTCCTATCTGTGGATCTTAACTCTTTCTGTCCCCTTTCACGATTCATTTCTTCATGCCTTTATCCCTTTGCTTTTCTATCCTAGCGTCTCTCTGTCTCTTTCAAGTTCAAAATTTTTAGCTACATAAATTCCTGTTGACTTTATTATACAGCTATAGAAGAAAAATCTGTTTTTCTTCTATAGAAAAACAGGTATTCTACAGAAAAAACAGATTTTTTCTATAGAATGTCATTAAATATATTCACTCTAGTTCTGTACACACTACATACATGTACTACATGAAGGCTCTGGGTTTTGAAAGGTTTTACTGAAACAAGTTTATGTTTCTCCATGTTTCTGAAAGCATTTTTCATGGGTTAGTGTTAGACAAATTGAGTTTGACCCTGTTCCTTGTTACGCTCTGTTTTTACATAAAATCAAGCCAGAATTATGATTGAGTTATTGTAAAATGTATTGCCAACTGATGCATGTCACAAAATATCAATTGGTGCCTCGAGAACATAAACATGTTGGTTTTTATTTTAAGAAGCTGGAATTGGAAACTGTGAAGAATGGTCTTGAGCCAGAGGGGGGTTGTTTGAGTTTTCCTACCAGCTGGCAAAGGGGATCTTATTTTTTTGAGTTCCTTGATCTATAAACTTTGCCCAACCGCAAAAAAAAGAAAAGAAAGTACCAGCAAATTTATTTTTATGAGGTTGAAAGTTGGCATGGAGGTCAAATGTTTGTCAAGTTTGACTGTGGATTCTTGAATTCAAAGACCCTTTGCAAGCATTAAAAGAGCCCAAGCAGAATTTGATATGGGGTGTTAAAGGCATTATCAAAAATATTGACAATTATCAATGCTTGACCATTCACACACCGTAAATTTAACACACCTATCACTTACTTTATTTGTTGTATCTGTATGGGGTAACATCATATGGCTGTCATACAGGTTTGTTTTTACATTTGTGTGGTTTTTGGTTTTAGAATTTGCTTGAGAAAATTATTCTTCAATGTGAAAATGTAAACATGTAATTGTGAATGTGGTGTAATAGAACACAACATAATAATCCAATAGACAATGCATTAATTAATTCATTCTGTTAAACAATGTTGCAACCTGGAAAATTACTATAACAATCATCTCCAACTAAAAATAACACAAACAGTACATTCTAGCATACAGAAACCTCTAAATGCATCAGTAAAAAAAAAAAAAAAAAGTAGTAATTGGAATAATCTGTAACATTATAAGAACAATGGACCCAGAGTAATACATAGAACTAAGTCATTCTTCTTGGAAACATGTATAAATCTCCAGAGGCTACCAAAATAAAGTAATATGAATAATTTTAGTTTCTTACCTTCTCCTTACAGTCCTTTTTTGCTGTCTCTGGAGGCAAATTTGTCTAAATAAATAAATAAATAAAAATAAAACATAGAAACAAACCCTCTTGACATCCCGTGGTGATCATTGGGACCCTAAAAAGCTCATGTCCCTAAGATGTTGAAGGTTAGGCTGGCAATGAAAACATGGATGTATGCATACACTGTATGGTTACAGCCACTGACAATTTGTTCTTGTTGAATATTGAATCAGCTGAATCACTTTTTTACACATTTTTAGAAACTTTTTAATGGATGAAAATGACTGCCGTGTCTGATACATGCAAGGGAAGTTTGCCTTCACCTCCGGCCGTTGCACTCTCAGCTCTCTCCGAACCCAAACTACTTTCAGCTCCACACCAGCAGTGAAACTACTGTTGCAGTTGAGTTCAGTTCAGCTGAGGTCAGACAGACAGTCTGTGCTGCCCCGGGGAGATACTGACTGGCTCTCAACCAGATAAGTTGGAAAGAGATGCCCTGGTATTTCTTACCTCTCTCACCCTGAGTCTGTCTCCCCCTCTCTGCCTCTCTCTTTCTCATTCTCTCTTTCATTTTCCAAAGCGCACTGCTCCCACTGAGTGTTGGAGGCTAGGAAGAGCTCTTGGGAAACCAAACCAGATCATTAGAGCAAGTAATAATAATAAATGAAATACTGTCTGTTTCTTATTGCACTGAGCTTCCCTCCCTTCCTCTCTCCTCTCATCTTCAACACACACACACACACACACACACACACACACACACACACACACACACACATACACACACACACACACACACACACACACACACACACACACAAACTTGAATGATTTTTAGTCATGTCAGCATAAATTGCAGCAATGATCTCTGGTGTACCAGTATGTCCATGGTTGGTGTTTGTGCAGATAATTCTGATCAGTGTAATCACCATAAGTTTTTTTCTGTCCTGAAAAGCTTGAACATTGTGAAAGAAAAGTCAATCAAATAATTGGGTAGTGAGGGAATGACAGAGTGAGAGAGAGAGAAAGAGAGGGGGGTGAAACAAGGTCAGATGTGGGTGTGTGTGTAATGCAGTGAAAAAAGCAGACACTCATGCTAAACCCTGAAGTCCTGGGCAGGAAGCTGGTGTTTTCCCAGTCTTTACTCTTTTTGTTTTGGATTTTTATTCAAAAATTTTAACTTCCTTTGATGAGTTAAAAATACAGAAGACCCATTGTGCAATATAATGTTTTCCTTCACTTGATTTTGCAATAATGACTTGCTTGAATCTTTATTCCAATCACAGCGGAGATTTTAACTGCTCATAGATTGAAATGTCGCAGCACATAATACTATACACTGTTCGAAATCAGACTAGCCTAGTGCCCATTCTGAGTGTACCTCAAGACATGACAGAATCATCATATCAACAGCTCATTTATCCTCCGCTTATGTCTGAAACATATCTGGATCAAATGCTGTGGCACTGAAATGTCATGTGTCATTAATAACAAATCTCATTACGGTTGTGGATTTGAATGTCACCAAAATTGAGGAAGTATTCTTTTCTTGGCCTGAAGCAATTCAGAAACAACATTGAAGTAAGTCAGGGGATATTTTCATGAGCCAACCAGCCAGACAGCCAGCTAGACAGCCAGACAGACGGACAGATATTCCTCAAAAAATGGTATGATGACTCAGATCAGATCTGTCACTGCACAGTTCTCTATTTTTGATGTCTATCTTGGACTTTTACTGTTGTTTTTTACAGCCGCTTTCTAAATAAATTTTTAGATGGAACACCACCCTTTCCAATTTCAAATAACTGACATTGTGTGTTAGGAGATGTATGCCCTGGACAAGTTGCTAGTTTATTACAGGGCCAAATGAAAGACAAACAATAAATTACACTCACGCTCATGTCTATGGGCAATATACTAAATTTATGCAGAAA
>CM023615.1:9953006-9955506 GCA_013358685.1 Antennarius maculatus
TCCCTTTTCATACTGACAAATACATTGCACTGCTTTCTGAGCCTTCATGACACCTATGCTCATCCTTGTGTATTTGTGTACACATCTCCCCCTGTGTGAGACAGTGGAATTCACATACTGTGTATCCTATTTGTCATCTGTGTGTCCACATATTCCTGCCTGTTTGTTACATTCTTTTCAGTGTGGTAACAAACCCTGTGACCCCTGCCTATGCAGCTACAGCACTGATGATGATGCAACAATCCAGACTTAAGTCGTCATACAGACCATACGATGCCTTTAGACCTTGTGTCTCTGATTTGTTGTGTAGAGATTTGACAATGGTTAACCTAGTTAACAATGTGTTTTTACATTGAAGGCTTTTGAATGTAATACTTCCAAATCCCATAGTTGCCATGGCCACTTCAACTATCCAGCTGTGATTGCAGTAAGTCAGTAAATATCTTCACAAATATAAATCATAAAGAAAATAACATATCAACACCCAGGGACATTTATTTCACTGGTTTTCACAGTGTATGAAACATTATAACACACAATAAAAACGATTCCAGCAATATAGACAACAAAATAAAAACAATAAAAATACAGCAGTGTAGAGGAATTCAATAAACACACTTGAAAAGGCAGACTCAATTATAGTGAGGCTTGAGTTTAGCTGGAGGGGAAAACTTTGTTTCTAACCACAGGGGCAGGGTGAATGAGTTGACTTGGGGCTTGGGTGAGACATTTGCTTGGCCAATATGTGTGCGTGTTAGTGCATGGGTGTGGATGTGTTTGTATGTGGATGTTAACGGATGTCAAGGTGTGTAAGCCAAACAACCCTTATCCTTGAATCCAAGGTGAACTTGGACTTCCTCTCCTTTCAATTCTGCCTTTTTAAAAGAGGCTGACACAAACATTACTCAATGAGTCATCTCTCAAGCAGTTCTCCCTCACTTTACCTTAGTTACACGTTCTTTCTTCTCATGGTAGTCCTCTGATAGCACAGAGTGCGTTATCAGAAAAGACATCCATTTATATTCTATGGTTATCCTTTGTGGTCACAAGGTGCTGACACTGGACATGAGGCCGGGTACATGCGGGGTTGGTTCTTAGTTCATCATATTGCAAGACAACTAACGATTCACACTCAATTTCACACTTATGAGAAAAGTGTGCACCTGCATTGCATGTTTTTAGAGTGTGGGAGGAAACCAGAGCACCCACACAAAAAACAGAGAATGCAAATGCCACATAGAAAGGTCACAGGTTTGAAGTTAAACACACTCCCACAAATATTTGGCAGATAATCAAAGCCTGTATGTGAAAGAAATTATGTCATGCTATCTTCAAAATAATTATGAATCCGGGAGTTTGGGTTTGTGGAAAAAATAAACATTTTGTGCATATATGTCGGTTTTATTCCTTTCATTTTCATTCCTTCCTTTCATTTATTTATTCTATCCCTCCATTTGCCTGGGTTGAATATTTGTGTGACAGGGGTTGGGCAGATGTCGCTGTCTACCACAGTCTTTTAATTTCACCAACAGGAATCACCAAGGTCAGAAACATAAAATTGCACCCATGAGGAATTTAATCGTGCTTTGGCAACAGTAAGACATTCATTAGTTTCTATATCACTCTTTAGGTTTTTTTGCGGTAAACACTTTGCCATGTCACCTTACCTATAAAAGAGAAGTGTGTCTGTCGTTATATTAAATATACTGTAGAATGCCCATTTGGGATGTTGCATATGTTCCCAAAGGTGTAGGTTGTCAGGCCTTGAGTTGGGTGCTTGTTCAATGTCATCTCACACCAGACACGACCCTGGTGACTTTTCACCTTTAGAGGGGTTGATCTTTGAACTTTCAAGAAATGGCCCTTGATCTCCACATGTCCTAATGGTGCAGAGAGGACTGTTGGTGACGGGAGACAGATGGAACCACATATACAGGTAAAGAAAGACACACGTGTGCTGGTGCGTGGACATTTAGACACACTAATGGAGTGGAGAGCATTGCTCTGGAGGCCTGAAGAGTGACAGGAAAACCAATGGGACACACACAGAGACTGAGCTCGGCTTACACAGGAAACTGCTGAGACATGCAGGTTGTGTCTCCTTCCATGTTTACTGACCTAGCAGACATGCAAACGCAGACAAGTCCAAAACTCCATCTGTTTGACAGAGAAGTAGCTAGTTTATTCTGGCTAGACCTACAGGTCAGCTTCAACATGTTTTATTGCTGCTACTTGTGAGGTTGTATGCGAGTTTGCATAAACTCTTAAAAAACATGCATAAATACTGTGCAGGCAGGCTCCTCACCTATCTTAATTGAGTTTCTGAAGGTTAAACAAGACACAAACTAATATGTCCTGGTCTCTGAGGGTTTCATTCTCCTAAAATAATGAGCCTCATAGTTTACCCTTTACTTATCCTCCCCAGTAGACCACAGATGGCCTTTCAATTACTAGTTAAAGCATGCAGAATGGCAACGCATGGCATTGTCAATGAACATGC
>CM023615.1:9960506-10033006 GCA_013358685.1 Antennarius maculatus
TTATCATGTTTGCTTTTTTGTTTGTTTTTTAGTAAAACTTTATAGATGATACCCACAAAAATAAATAGAATTGTTTGGTGTGTGTTGACCACACACCAAACTTTCATGCGGATCCATGTTGTATTTTAGATGTGATGGCCCAGAATTTTTAAATTTACTTGGCTGATGAAAAAAATCACCAATGTGAATGGTGTGTAAATATTAATAGAAGAAGTACATATACTTTATTGATCCCCGTAAAGGGAAATTACATAGTCACTCAGGTTAGTTGACAGTATACAGGCCCCCTGAACACAGCACACAAGGGGGCCTGTAAGCATGCAGTTAATACATTCACATCACATTGGGAGGCAGAGTGACGGGCATCGGTTTCGGAACGCGCCCCAAATTGAGCAGCTTGTAGGGGGGACGGCGCCTTGCTCAAGGGCGCCTCGCTCAAGGGCACCTCGGCAGTGGCTGGGAGGTGAGCTGACACCTCCCACTGTCAGCTCACACTGCTGGTGACATCATGACATCATGGTGGGAGTGGGACTCGACCTGCCGATGGCTGGGGTGATCTGTCTATGAGACATCTGCTCTAACGCTGAGCCACTGCCGTCCCAATAGTAATAGTAATACAGACTTGCCAGGAAGACAAATTGTAGTTGAAACTATGTTGATTTAGTTTGGTGTCAAATATGATCTTCAAAAGTAATTCAGCCTGCTGAAAAAATCCAGCTTTGATGAAATATTACTTTTCTTATCAAATAAATAATGATACAAATATGATTCTAAATTTTAAAAAAGTGTATTTTCATGGTCAATGAATCAGATTTGTCAAATGAATGAAAAACTATGGGTAGATGATATTGATTGCAGCAGTAGTTGAAAGAAAATTTTCTGAGCCAAGAAAGGGAGATGGGGGGAGAAATAAATGTTCTTCTTCATTGTTGATTCCATGGCTACAGCCTTCCTTATCCGCATCATGCTTAGCGCAAAGTTGTCTAGTTTCCACTTAAGGTTCTATGGTCTGTGCAAGTTTCTAGTACAAATCTATACTTTCAGTAAGGCAGCCACAGTCTGTTCACAGATGATTTGTCGTTTTTTCTGTCATGCCTAGAGGCAGCAGGAAGAAGGTTTTTTTTTTCCCTGCCATGCTTTTTGTGTGCCCCCAGTAGATAAGGGAGCTTTTCATTTTCTGGCAAGGTCGTGGAGCCTGGAGTAACTATTTCACTGCTTTCTCAAATTGCATCTCACTGTATTTGGAATGTGCATAGGAGATACCATATATCTGTGTTCTCTATCCATTATATGATGTTGTCACATAAGTAAAACTTGGGGTGTCAACTTTCATACTTCTGTTTTGTGCTGTTGGTGTCTGCAGTCTTAAGTGTATCCTGTACAGTATGTAGAGGATATGCATGTGTGGTGAAGTTTCTCCGCCCCTTTTGTGGCTTTGCCTACAGTTACCAAAGTAGATTAAGTTTTCTACAATCAGGGTAGCTAGGAGATCCCCTATAGTCTGCCCAACATTCAGACATTTGATAAACAATCTCAAATCAACTTCCTGAGCTTAAACTTTCAACTCCCTCACTTCAGGCCAGATTTATGTACATGAAAGCATAACCCAGATTTCATTCAATTTGAGCACACATTCTGCCTGTAATTAGAATCTGATTTAGTAAGGGAGGAGATAATTACACAATTAGTAACTAGTGCTGCCTTCAAGGCATATTTTGTTGAGGAGGATCAACTTTTCAGCAGCATCATCTCCAGTTACAGTTCATGAAAAGAGAAGACTTGATGTAGATGATCTGTCATGTGTGGTAAGTCAGATAAAGAGGCCATATCCATCTGCAGATATCAAATAATTTCTTTATCTCAGTCATCCATCCATCCATCCATCCATCCATCCATCCATCCATCCATCCATCCATCCATCCATCCATCCATCCATCCATCCATCCATCCATCCATTTTCTTGTGGATGAGCCGACTGTAATCATGCAATCCACAATTTATCCCAGTCTTCATGGATAGTGAGACACAAGCTACTGTCACTTCAGGAGAGCACACACCCATTATGCTCCACTAACCATCGACGGTGCTGCAGTGGAAAGGGTCAACAGCACCAAGTTCCTTGTTGTGCACATCTCCGAGGATCTGTCATGGGGACGCAACACCGCATCACTGGCCAAAAAAGCCTAACCTCTACTTCCTCAGCAAACTGAGAAGAGAAAGAGCCCCAAGCCCCATCATGCTCACCTACAGAGGCACCATCGAGAGCATCCTGACCAGCTGCATCACCATGTGGTACGGTGCCTGCACCGTTTCCTGTCACAAGACCCTGTAGCGCATCATGAGAGCAGCTGAAAAGATCACTGGTGTCTCTCTCCCTTCCCTCACAAACATTTATAACACCCGCCTCACCCGCAAAGCCATCAGCATTGCAGGTGATCCCAGCCACCCCTCTCACAGCCTCCCTGATGGCAGGAGACTGCAGAGTCTGCGTGCCAAAACCAGCAGGTTCAAGGACAGGTTCTTTCACTTGGCAGTCAGGAGGCTCAACTCCCTCCCTGCTCTGCCCCCTGCCACAGCGTTGAACTCTACCCTCACCCGCCCCCCCGCACCTGATTACATCTCTCTCTCTCTTTCCCTCAGTTAACTCAGGGACTGCGCACGCTTCACTTACCCTACGGGATTAGATAGTGTGTAGAGACGTTTACTGTCCCTTTGTGTATCGTCTTATACTTTGTGCTGTACTGTCTGTTGTATTGCCTGTGTTGCACTGCCTGTTGTACTATCCGTTGTACTGCCTGTGTTGTACTGCCTATGTGGGCTGCCTGTTGTACTGCCTGTGTTGTACTGCCTATGTGGGCTGCCTGTTGTACTGCCTGTGTTGTACTGCCCATTGTACTGCCTGTGTTGTATTGCCTGTTGTACTGCCTAAGTTCTACTGCCCATGTTGTACTGCCTGTTGACCGTGGGTCTGAGAGGACTGCAAATTTATCTGTAATGTACGTCATGCACCAGCTGTAAAAGCTGCCATTGCTTTTTTTTCTGTGCTTAATATGCCAATAGTCTGAGTCTTTGGTAGATGGATGTCTTATAGGGGCTCGAAACATTCTTTGAACATGTCATTGTACATAGTTTGGCTCTTTATTTGATTGTTACATTATATTAGCACCCATGTGATGGAAGTAATAATAATCATCTCCGTTATATTCCCTTTCTTGTGTACCATAAGACATATCACTCTATCTCTGTTTATCTTTCACTTGGTCTTTGACTGACTCTCTGTCTACATGATTGCTGTGATTATGTGTTTGTGTGTGTGTGAGTCAGGCTGTCTGCCATGTTTACAGATCTTTTTTATCTCTTTCACACATACTGTCAGGTCCTGGAAATTTAGTGCATTGTGAAGCGGACAGACGATGCCCAATGAATGATTAATGACATCTTGAGGTCTGGCTGGTGCCAACTGTATGCATAATACAACACAATAGATAGAATGATTCCTGTCCAACCACACATATGCTGTAGACACTGTATTATATCATTAGAAAATCTGCCCTCAATGAGGAGAAAAAAAAAAGAAATTCACTAAGAGTACTATTACAAGTATGTTATCTTGTTACTAGCTAGAATACTAAATCAGTAGTGTTTATTTTCTATTTTCTATTTTCTTAAAGTTATGATAATATTTTCATTCTTTTGGTAAACTTTTGAAACAAAACTGAAACTTTTATGTTTTACCCGAAGACTAGTCATACATAGATCAGCAGGCTGTATGTTCCTTTGACCTATGTATTGCCATCTAAATATTATATATACAATGTTTCTGCACACCATTTCGTGAATGCTTTCAATTTATATTGTGAATATCCTCTGCGTTTATTTTTCACAAACGCTGACTTGGACATTTTTGACCTTTCAAAGAAAATGCGGGAGTTCATCTGTTTCTTGCATACAGTCTGTATATTTCTGATGGAGTGGGTGGAAATAGACACATATTCAGCATGGCCACGTTTGCACGCCTGCATGTCTGGTTCCATGTGTATGTCTGGCTGTGTGGGTTAAGGTACACCCAGGGTGCAGAGGCATGTTTCTGTGTTTACATGCGTGCATGTGCTTTAGATGCCTCTAAGCACTGCAGATGCCTGTATAGAAGAATGTGCAGCCATGCTGGTTTGACTGTGTGTTTGTATTTTTCTAGTATGTAGGTCACCAATATATTTCTGATGAGGTCTAGTTCCTTGGAGAACTCTACAGATACGGCAACCTAAATTAGACACCATTATCTGTACATATGTTACTGTGAGAGGATGGGAACTGGACACCATCATTAAAGAGCCTCACATGCATGTGTGTTCAATTTTATGCATATGTACAGTATGTTAAGAGCTGTAACACGAGTGTGATTGTTTGAGAATATGCGTAGGTGTTCAGTTGTATTCCATTTCTATCATAATATATTTTTGTATTAGTGGTTGTGACAGTGACACACTGCATTCTTCCAACAGGCTGGTGGCTTGTTGCCACAGATCAGGGACTGAAAACTTCATCCCCTGGTTTTCTCAACTGTTAGCTCAGAAAGACATTTCATGTTGCTGTTACCAAGCCAAGCTAATAAGTCTGAAACACACTCGAAAACTATGCGGCCATTAACATATCAGTGGCCATGTGTTAGGGCCTTACTTATCAGCGGAAACATAGATAACATCCATAAGGGTTGGGGGGTTTTTTGCATGAGGGATGGAAAAAGCTGATTTCTGTATGTTTTATGTCCTGACAATATCATTAAAAATGAGGTTTTAGAAAATGTACAAATTTTAAACAGACATTTTGATGGACTTACCTTTTAAACTTTTATTAAGAACTGATGTATGTATACAATAATCTAATCAAGGACAATGATCATGAGATTTTTTTTGCCACATACAACTTCAGTATACTTGCATCCATTCCTTTTTAACAAATATATTTAGTTGTTGACATACTGCATGTAATTCCTCTTCATTTCTGCATGTTCAGCCAGCCTGCTGTATGTAAGCTGTAAGGACAATGCCACATGCTGTCAATCTGTCAAATTCATTCAGAATTTTGCCAGAGCTCAGCCCCAAACTTACATTCAACCCTTGAGAGATGAATGGGAGTAAGATTGTCTACCTTTGAAAAGCTCCATGCTTTGACCAAATCATATGCTGTCACGCTTAAGCTTTAGGAGGCCTGCACTTTTCATCAAAGCCCTTGATGGCTACCTTTCACAGCACTGTCGAAGACACCCTCAAAAGCCTCCCTCCCTCCGTTCCTCCCATCTTAAATCTCTTTCTTCTTCCTTCCTATGTCGACTGCTCCTCTTCGTTGCCTCTCCTTCCCCCCATTCCACTTGTCCCTAATCCATCCCTCCCTCCTCCATCAAACCCTCAAATCCCTCCATTTTTCCCCTGTATGTGTGACTTCAGTACTGTCAAGGTAGATGAAACAAGAGGAGTTCAGATTCATCACAGTTGTAACCTGCCATGATAACAATCTGCTACTGTTCTTCCCATGTGGCAGTAGGCCGATGTTACTGGCCTTTTCAAGGTTTATTTGCATATTTGTTTCCCGTTTGTTTTTTGATGAATTATTTACTGCAGAGAAAAATGACAGTAGGGATCACAGAAGATTGGTGTCAAGGGTAGATGGGTGCCTTTCTCCTCTATGTAATTATTTTCTTTTTTGTAGATTTTCAATCAAGTTTTTTACTCTTGTCCCCTGGTGACAGCAGACAAGAAGCGGAAAAATAGCAGAGTACATTTTAATGTTGGCAGTGGAACCTTTTCAATCTCTAGTGGGAAGGTAGCATTTCTTTTTTGTTGTAATGATTACAGAACATGAAAGTGCAGGAAAAATGTGTGGAAAAGGAACAGAGAACAGCTCAAATGGAAAATTTACTATCAACTTAATTGTGCTGTTAGGGCCATTACTATCTGCACAGTAGTAATATGATTAGTTATGTGATTGTTATGTAGTTCAGTAGCTCACAGAATCGTTAACTGTCCTCCTCATTAATTGGCATCATCTCTTTTCTGACATGTGCATCATTGCGAATACAGTGAAACAATTTTTTTGTAAAGATAATGATGTAATTTTTCCATTGAGTATTGTTAATTTTTATCATGTTATGCTACCACACTGAACAATGTCATGGAAACTTGAAAACTGCAGTTGCCAGTAAACACATTTTTAAACTGTCTTGATAATCAAAGCCAAAAAGTCAACTGATGCTTACTCATTAATAACTTGGAACAACACCAAATACTGATTTTTAATTAAGTTTGAACAAGAAGAACCTCCAAGAGTTATGATTTCAAACCAATCAATCGCTTAGAGTTAAAATCGCTATGAATTCTGTCCACATAAGCTCCTTGATTGCAAGCCTCAAAAGCTATACTTATAGTGTGTATCATGAATGTATACACTCAAACACAACATTCACTGCCACCCAGTCCATGCACTGCCCTATCCAGGAATAACAATGCATAATTCATGTCCTGAAGTCTCATCTGCAGACAAAAGTCAGTGTTTGCATTTATTATTTATTGAAAACAGCTCACATGATGAATCCTTTAACAAACAGAGCTTCCAGTAAGCAGTGTACTTATTTCATCTCTTCTTGCTGTTTGTGTTTTGGCATAGATTTAAGTGGGCTCATTAGGAGATATGAAGGTTTAAGGAGAAGACAGGAATGACAGTAAAGGAGCAAAAGAGAGAAGGTGAACAAGGGGAAGAGAGACATGAAATAATGTGAAAGAAATAGTAACTATTTTTGTAAAAGTAGCAATTATTGAGACGCTTGTACATTAGTGTAATTGATTTTACAGTTAAATATTTGAGGGACCAAATTGTAACCGAACTGGTTATTTCATACTGAATCCGTACAGGTTCATATTTATGACCCAGTGGGTTTATAGACTATCTCGACTGCAACATCTGGAGCTGATGTTTTTTTTTAATTTGTTTTTTTTTTGTTGTCTTTCTGTAATATTGCTCTATCCAGTGTCACACCTACACGTGTGGACAGTCTGCCTTGAAGATGGGAGGCAATTTGTCGTAGACAGTGAAGGGAACATTTCCCATGTTATGCTAATGAAGTCATCATTTATTTCATAGTACTTGAATTTCTTTTTCTTCTTTCACCCTTTCACCATCCATCTATCATCCAAGGCTTGAAGAATTATCTTTGTGGGATATTTTATATTCATTTTCATCTTAGATGTGTTGATGTAAACCCATACACACTCAGTCATTTTTGTTAAATACAAAAAAAAAATCAACTACGGCCTAGCTAAAGTTGAGTAATTGATGTGTAATGTTAAAAAAATGAATAAATCATAGCCTGCTGGATGCTGAAGAAACATCAAACCCAGAGATGGAGTGGAGCTTGGCAGACTGGGCTTAGCAGAGTAGGTACCTTATGTATTTGGCACAGCTGTCCAGTGAAATAATAATGACTAGCAAAGAGTTTAGAATCAGGAACTTGGGTTCTGTGTTGTACCTACACTTTGTACATGACCATCATGTGTGTTTTGGTGCATGAACTGGATACATGAATCCTTCTTCTTTTCGCAATCCTACATTAACAAAATAATGTGAAATTTTCCAGATAGTTGGCTTTGATGGGCAGGGGAGTTGTTTCAGCTAGTCTGGACAAATTGTTTTGCAAGACATCCTGACCTTCTTCTCCTTTCAGCATTTCCCTTCAGGGGTCGCTACAGCAACTCAGTTGTCTCCATCTAATGCTGTTTTCTGCATCCTCTTCTCTCACACCAACTACCTTCATGTCCTCTTTCACTACATCCACTACATTGCAAGACATCCTGACCTAATTAGGAATATATGACTGCCTCTCCACAAACAATGCAGCTGAGGGTTGTAGTGATTGTTTAACAAATAAGTGCCAGCACTAGTAAAACAATAAGTACAGTGGTACCTCTACTTACAAAATTAATTGGTTCTGGAAGAAATTTTGTAAATGGAAAATTTCGTAAGTAGAGACGCGTTTCCCATGCAAATGCCCTAATCCGTTCCAAGCCCCCCAAAATTCAGACAGAAATGTTTTATAAACCATAAAAATGCATCAAAACATGTAACAAATACATGTTACAATTAGATGATTACACAATAAATGAGAGTTGTGCATAGTGTAAAAAACAAAGAATAGAGTAAAGAATAAAAATGATAGTCATTTACCTTTTAACTGCTGTCCTCATTGTTTTTTGCCCTCTGGTTCATGCGCTCTTACCTCACCATGCCGAACAACAGAGTGAATTCCAGTCCTCCTTTTGAACTTCTCCAACCACACACACAATACGTTAAACTCCAGGTGTTTTATGGCTTCCTTTTGTTTTAAAAATGCGGCGAATGCAGATGCATTACGGCCATATTCTTTGGCGAGATCAACCAAACACATCCCTTTTTCATGCTTTTCTATTATCTCTTGCTTTGTTTGTATGGACAAAAAAAAACCCTTTTCTTCATCTTTTCTTTTCCTCTTTTCTCCGTCACTTTCTGGTCCGTAGTAAATACTCTAAAAGTTAATATATTTATGTAAAACTACCAGAACACGTCATGGGTCGAGGGCCGCATGATGAGGACGCTGCATAGACACCTATCTAGCCACACACACAGAGGTCCCTCTTAGCCAGTGGGATGCTAGGTAATAGCCAATGGCAGAGCAGCTATAATTATAAGAATGCTGCGTTCAGGAACCTTTGGGAGCTGCGAGTAGCAGCCC
Organism: Antennarius maculatus; assembly: GCA_013358685.1. NCBI lineage: Eukaryota > Metazoa > Chordata > Actinopteri > Lophiiformes > Antennariidae > Antennarius > Antennarius maculatus. The sequence goes on from CM023615.1 coordinate 9,969,265, forward strand.
ATACTGTATTTTTACCTTTTGTAACTCGAAATTTCTTTTGTAACGAGAGGCAATATTTTCCTGTTGAGGCGTTTCGTAAGTAGAAAATTTCGTATGTACAGACATTCGTAAGTAGAGGTACCACTGTACATTTTCCTTTCAAAGTTGATGTTGCTGATTTAAAAATTGAGTTTGAAGTTGTTAATCCAATAACATTAGATTAATTAGTATCATTCATCATGAGACTACATGAAATAATGAGCATTCACAGTATTCAGTTAGTTGATACTTGAGAGTTACTTGACTTGAAAAATTCTTAGTACTACTAACTTTTTGCTTGATTGTACTATGAGGTCATAGTGGTGCTAAATCTGTTTGTTTTGGCATGGTAACAAAATGAAGATTGCTTTTATAGCTATGAAAGTCAAAATCAACTGGATGTGGGCTGTACACATAGTATGTCATCAAAACTTGCCTGCAATCCTGTCTTTTCTGGCCCATGTTTATACACTGCTCCAATTTAGCACTGTGACGACCTCCGCTGCCGTCTCAGAGGCTGAATAAAACAGACCCCCACCATGCCTTTGTTGTGTTTAACAGGATAACACTGCAGAATAAAGGAGTGCCAGGTCCACCTCAAACTGGCTGTAGGGGCTGGAGAGAGAGAGAGAAGCACCAGACATCACCAGCACCAGAGAAATGAAACTATCTTAGCACAACTTAATAAGATTTACCTCATTATGGCATATAGCAACTGCACATGATGGATGCATTCCTTTGAAACTCCAAAGATCTGTGTAGCCATGCATCTGACTGACATCTTGTCATGACTGATTGAAGACTATGTGGTATAGATTTTTCTAGTCAGCAACAGGGGAACATACATTTTCATTATTATTGTTATTATTATTATCATTATTATTATTATTATTGTTATTATTATCATCACAGTTTTTCCTATTTTAAGCTGTGTTTTCCACTGGTTCTAATTTACATTAAATAAATCAGATCAGGCAGTAAAATGTGGTGGGGTCAAGAGCCATACGCTGTCCATTTTATTGTCAAGGTTGTGAGTACATTAGGCCTTGTTCAGACTAGTCGCCTATATCCATATTTTTAGCCCATCCAGATTGATGTTGCATATCTCGTGTGTAGTCTGAACAGTCCCAATCGGATTTTTGTGGGACGGATTGAAACCACATTCGGGAGGTAGTTTCGTGTCGGATAGGGACAGAGGTGTCTGCAGTCTGAACAGCTCTCAAAACTCCGATCGGATATGGCGGACTGCGACGTCATGTTAGTGATGTGAGAGGGAGGCGCCAGAAGGAAGAGAGGCACACATTACGGAGCGGTAAAACACGGACGAAGAAATTGTCGATATCTGGTGTGTGCGTGTGTGTTTTCTCCACCTCTACCAGACAGTGATACCGCCAATACGCTAAGGTAACAAAACTTCACGTTCGTCGCTGTTGTTGTTGCTGCCGTCGCAATTATATGATCTCAGACATTACGTGCACTGACGTTGGGGCGACGACTCCGCCCCAACGTCGTTGCTACGGCAACCTATCAGATCGGCCAATAATGTGGCCCAGTCTGAAAAGAGCCAGATCGCATTTGGACACTTGCTAAAAACAGTGTTAACAGTCATCCCTAAAAATGGGATATGGAAGGATATCTGATATGCCTGCAGTCTGAACTGGGCCTTAGTGACTACGTGTCACTAAAGACCTCTTTGACTTAAGTAGGGCGGCACGGTGGCGTAGTGGTTAGCACTGCTGCCTCACAGCAAGAAGGTCAGGGGTTCAAACCCCATCATTTCCAACATGGCCTTTCTGTGAAGAGTTTGCATGTTCTCTCTGTGTCTGAATGGGTTTCCTCCAGGTTCTCCGGTTTCCCCCCATTATCAGGAAAAACATGCATCTAGGTAATATTAGGTCATGTTTGACCGTAGTGGCGGCACACCCAGGGTGCAGCAGCCCTGGACCAACACTCCATCTGGCCTTTGAAATTTAGTTGTACTGTATGTGTATAATGACAATAAAAGAAAGTTTGTTTTTTTGTTTGTATGATATAAAACGTTGTCAGTATGAATTATATTTTTTTCTAAATTCAGTAAACGCATTGACTAGTCGGTTGGAGCCATATTTCCTTTGGTGTTCAGTTTGCTTCATCCATAAAAACTCTGCGATATCTGACTTGGAATTACATTAAATTCTGGGGCTTATTTTGTTAATTCACTTTTTCTCTCTTTCAGTGCCCTTCACTGTAGTCCACATTGCAAGAAGACCACCTCACAGGGATTTTCCCCTTCACCAGGTAACCACAAAGGAAGAAAAGGAGCACATTATCCACATGTACAGCAAGCCTTACACTCACTCCAACAACACATGGACACATGCTCACAAACACACACACACACACACACACACACACACACACACACACACACACACACACACACACACACACACAGACACACACCAAATCACCGGGCTCTACATTGCTGACCACCAGCATAGCACAAACCACAGCGCATATTATCTTTATGAGGTGTTATACACCACTGACCATCAACACAGGGTCTCAGTATTTGCTAATCCCCTGAATGGACCCCTCCATGCAGTGAAGGGATTACACTGTCAGACTAATAGGACTTTTAATTTGAGTCATTTAGGTGCCCTTTATAATATGTGCATGGAGGAACAACTCTGGCTCCATATGTTATTTTTACTACTGTATATTCTTTTTAGTACATTTAAAGCAGCAAGCTCAGTTTCTCTCTCTCTGGATCTCTGTCACACACACACACGCATAGACGCACACACACACACACGCACGCACAAAGCTTACAAAAAAATAGTAATAGATGGGTAAATAAAAGCCAGTAATCAGATGTAGATCTAAAATTTCTATTAAAATATTATGGATAAAACTAAAATAAAAATAATGGGTGATGGGGGTCTTGAATTATTTCAATGTGCTTATGCCTACACCACCACTCAAAATCCTCCATACAGGACAGTACTGTCTGTGCTGAGCAAACTTAAAGACCCGCCATTGAGCCTTGCATTTAACTTACTGGCTGCTAGCTGTTTTCAGAGCTGCAATCCCCACACTGTCAGTATTTTGAAGATATTTTAAGACTCCAACAATATTGTGTTCTATGACTACGTAAAACCAAAAGGAAGAGTAGAGTCTCTTCTTTCATCAGTGAAAAAAAAATGTTTCTACCTTTTTTCCAGAGGAATATTGGTACTGTATGAGGAAGTCTGGATTGGCAAAGAAGTACATTAGAATAGTACAGGACATGTACGAGGGCTGCACGAGGTAGATGTGACGGAGTGGTTCAAGGTAGGGATCAGCTCTGAGCCCCTTCCTGCTTTGGTGATGAATAGGCAGACAGATGAAGTTAGACTGAAATCCCAATAAAACATGATGTTCACGGATGGCATTGTGGTCTGCAGTGAAAGCAGGGAGCAGGTGGAAGAACTTTTAGAGAAGTGGCGGCATGTGTTAGAGAGGAGAGGAATGAAGATTAGCTAAGGTACATAAGTGTGAGAAGCCGAGCAGGCTGTTTCCCTCATCCCTGAACTGTTTCCCTCATCTCCTCTGTAATCCAAGTAAAACATCAGATATGTACCATGGAAAACATTCCCCAGTTTTTGAAGGTGGTGGTGAAAGTGTTTTCCACCATGAACCTGATGTGTAAGTGAATTAGGTTAAGAGAATTGTTTAATAAAGCAGAAAATAATAGTTAAGTCTGTGATAAAATCATTCTCAAATATTCTATGAAGAAAGATTTTAGGATTGACTTGTAAGCAAGATGAAACCCCCCATGGAGGCCAAACACAGCTGGTGACAGTGGATTGTGATTCCCCAGACTGATGATGCTAATGAATTGGCAAACTTGATGTAGATGCAAATACGGGTCAGTGATGAGGAAGTGAAAGGGTAGGTCTTACAAAAGAAAACAAAGAAATAGGCAGTCAGAGACTGCAACATCCCGCGACACCCCTGAATTCACATGAACACGTACAATTACAACACATTACCCGTCTTGATCTCTTCTCCCTGTAACCTCACTCTTCCACTTAGCCGTAAGACATGTACTCTGTCTTACTGCGGCTAACCTTCAATCCTCTCCTTTCCAGGACAAACATCCACCTCTCTAAGGTGGAGGATTTTAAGTACTTAGGGCAGTGGTTCTTAACCTGGGTTTGATCGAACCCTAGGGGTTCGGTGAGTCGGTCTCAGGGGTTTGGTGGAGACGGAGGTCAAGACAAAACACCCAACACAATGTGTCGGGTGTTTTTGCCGAACATACAAGAATCACTGTGTACGTTTGACACATCGTGTCAATTCGTGATGACACGCCCCCCTTAGCCATCACTGGCTGCAGGTGATCACGCTACATAGATTAGCCTACCTGTGCTACATGGGATTTTGCACACTCAGTAGTCGATTTATGCTTGTCATGGTGTTACGTCGGGCGGCACGGTGGCGCAGTAGGTAGCGCTGTCGCCTCACGACACGGTGGTTCCAGATTCGAGTTTTGCTCTGTGCAGAGTTTGCATGTTCTCCCCGTGTCTGCGTGGTTTCTATTTGGGTTCTCCGGCTTCCTCCCACCTCCAAAATCTTGGCTTCAGGTTGATTGGCCGGTCCCAAATTGCCTGTAGGAGTGAGTGTGTGTGTGTGCGTGGTTGTCTGTCTTTGTGTGTGGCTCCGCGGTGCACTGGCATCGTACCCGGAGTGTCCCCCGCCTCAGGCCCTATGTCAGCTGGGATAGGCTCCAGCTCCCCGTGACACACTGCGGCAGATACAGCAACAGAAAATGAATGGATGGATAATGGTACGTCATCTGATTACTTTTTAATATTTTAATTCATAGTAACTATGTTGAGCAAAAAAATAAAGTGGTCGGACGAATAAATGCAACGTGAATTTACATGTACTGTACTGTATAACGGAACGTGATGGGAGTCAGCGTTCTGCATGATTTGCAATGTCAAGTTGAGCAACTCTAGTCTCACACTGGCAAAAATAAAGGAACACTTCCTTAAGCTGCATGGAAAACAAAAGAAACAGACTTTGCTGTGAAAATGACATCAGAGTAACACTTGCGAAGGTGAAGCCACACATAACTGAACTGGTCTCTCAATAACAACAGCAGAAGTCACACTGATTTGCAGGTAAGTAATTTCATGTCAGTTCATGTACTGTGTTGGTTTTGTTCTTTGAAAAAGGTGACATTAATTCATGATTCATTAAATACACCAGTAAAACATATACTGATGTCTTAAATTTGAAAAAAAAATTATTATTTTTTTTAATAAAGAAGGGTTCGGTGAGTGAGCATGTGAAACCGGCAGGGTTCGGTACCTCCAACAAGGTTAAGAACCACTGACTTAGGGTCAGCAGTCCAGAGCAATGGAGAGTGTGGAAAAAAGGTAAAGAAGCGTGTACAGGCAGGATGGAACAGGTGGAGAAAAGTGTGACGTGCGATAGAAGAGTTTCAGCTAAAATGAAAGGAAAGGTGTACAAAACTGGTGAGACCAGCGATGTTGTTTGGTCTAGAGACAGTGTCACTGAGGAAAAGACAGGAGACAGAGCTGGAGGTAGCAGAGATGAAGATGCTGAGGTTCTCTTTGGGAGTGAACAGGAAGGATAGGATCAGGAATGAGTACATCAGAGGGACAGCACATGTTAGAGGTTTTGGAGATAAAGTCAGAGAGGCCAGACTGAGATGGTTTGGACATGTCCAGAGGAGAGATAGTGAATATATTGGGAGAAGGATGCTGAGTTTTGAACTGCCAGGCAGGAGGCCTAGAGGAAGACCAAAGAGGAGGTTTATGGATGTAATGAAAGAGGACATGAAGGTAGTTGATGCAGAAGACAGGGTTAGATGGAGGAAACTGATTCACTGTGATGACCTGAAGGGAAAAGCTGAAAGGAGAAGAAGAGGAAGACCCTTTTTCCGTAGGTCAAAGCAAGTACTTGCTGACCTAGTGCTCTGACTTAAGATCAAAGCTAGTGTTCTGACCTACTGTCGTTGATCAAAGCATTAGCTTTGATCTATGGTCTTACTCACACTGGCCTCCCTCGTCCTTATATCTTGTCCGGTTCCTGAGTGTATAAAAGTTGGAATTTGACCTTGACCTAGTTTTCTCAAGGTCATCATCTCATTTTCATCCCCTTTGCCACCCGAGAAATGTGCTTTGTGTTTCATCTTCCTATCTGCAACGGTTGCAAATATATTTGGTGGACATACTAACAGACAGACAAACTAACAAACGAGCGAACACAATTTCTGACACTCACAATACATCACAGCTTTGAAGCAGGATGTAATTATAATGAAATACAAAACTGCCAGCTAAAAGGTAGTCACTGGATAGATGTGACCAACTGATGGAAACATTTGATAACAAAATTGTTATTTTTTTCAGGGATTGTACAGTATGTTATGATGTCCAGATGTAATCCAGCCTCAATTTGTAGCTTTTGATCAGCTGTATACCTCTGCTTGGATAAATGCCGTACAGTGGAAATTGCTGAAAAATGTTTTGAAAAGCTAAATTTATCCTTATTTATAATGTTCTGCTTTCATATTTTGGAATACCACTTTAGCTATTGGAAATTTTGTTAACTTACAAGCATATAATAAGAAAAATATTGTTGATCAATTAATAAAACTAGAAGTCCAAAATTAACTATCGTCTAGTTTTTCCTGAATGTCTGCTGTTTCTGTAAGTCAGCTTTCTCAATGGACATATTGACTACATTTGTTCTCAACATTTACTGGCATTTGAAACAAAAGTTTAATTATCAGATGATATTGAAAGTAAATGGTGTTTAATACATCAAATGATGTGTGATAATCACCATGGTAGAAAACTTTTTTGTTATTAGATATTTGTGGAAAACTGAGATCAAAGTCCACCTGTCATGAGCAGCAGCATATACCCCCACCAAGGTGTCCATAAAATCGCGAATATGTCCAAAGACCCCAGTACAGAAAAATGAGTGGTAGAGTCTCTTAAAACTGGGCGGTGATGGGGAAGTCCAGGCCACGAAAAACATGACCATGAAAGAAGTATGGGAATAGAGTCATTCAAAAAAGACAATCGCAACGTGACAGGCTGTGTCACTTTGCATCTACAACTATTGAAATGATGTGACCAGCTGCTGAGAACAGCTGGTACCTGGATTGACTGCCACAGACCTTGATAGGAGTTGAATACCAGTGAGCATGCATGAGACATATAAATGATGGAAAAGATGGATGAATTGTGCAATAATGTGTTCAGACTGAACCAATGTTAGAACTTTATTTAATTATAATCTAGGTGTAGAAAAAACCTTTGTAGCAAAGCATTTCTGGCGAACCCCACTGAAATTAAAAACAAACTGGGGACAAAAGCCAACAATAACCAAAAGTGATTAGAATATTTAAAAGATGAAAATTTTCCGACTTCCAAAACTACAGATGAAAAATATCTGCTTTACATTTGGCCAATCTGTTGATTAAAAAAGGGAAATGGAATGTCAGGGAATGTGAATGATGAAATTATTTTTTTCATATATTTTGAAGTAAGACCAAAATGCAAGAGCATGTAAAGTGAGCCAGAGAAAAAGCACTCAAAGAACCTTTTTATGTGTAGAAACAAGCATTTGAATGTAGTGGCTGAAATTGTAATTTTTCTAAGCACTAAATTGGGATGTGCTTCAAACTCAGCAAATTGGGACATCCTTGTCAAAATGAAGACACTTTTGGCATAAAAAATAGCATGCCTCATATATTACGCTAAAAAATACACATTTGAAAGGAAAGTCTAATGCTGTTAGCAGGAAATTGGGGGCATATTGGCTCATCCTCACAGCTTTACATTAATTTTGATCGTGCTTTTGTCAGGTGTTGCAGAGTGACAGACAGATGGGTGAGGGCTGACACATGTTTTGGGGGGAATTTAATATTCAAATGCTTCTCATGTGTGAACACAGACACCTGAGATAATCAACTGGCTGTGTGTACATAGTGTGAGTGGTATGTGTAAATATAACACTGTATTTACACACAAGCCTCTCTGTCCCTGTCTGTCTTGTCAGGGTCTCTCCCTGCCTTGTTGGTGTCAGGTTCCACGAATATTTGCTGACTGATTAAGAATCATAGTGTTAGAAAGGATAAACACACTGATGTTACATTTTTATAAAAGGAGGTTGAAATTATGAAGTCAAGGAATTTATTTCTGTTTGATATCTGGGGATGGCTGATTTCAAAGCTACTAAAAATGAATTCTGTTTCTCCTTTCCCCTATCCTTCTGCATAGTACACCCAGTTAGATCTTCTTCTCCTTTCGGCTTTTCCCTTCAGGGGTCTCCACAGCAAATCAGTTGCCTCCATCTAACCCTGTCTTCTCCATCCTCTTCTCTCACACCAACTACCTTCATGTCCCCTTTCACTACATCTATAAACCTCCTCTTTGGTCTTTCTCTAAGGCCTCCTGCCTGGCAGTTAAAAACTCACCCAGATAGATAGCTATCTCTATTCTTGTCATTTCACTTACAGTCTACATATCTTTGGCAAAAGGCGTGATTCACTGTCTCATTGTCTTTAGGTTGTCTTTCCATTCATTCTTTGCTTTTCACTTCAAAAGTGTAGCACATAATCCAGACAAGAACAGGCCTGCTGTGGGTTTTTTTTCTGACACACTATTCTTCTCTTAAAAAGTATCTAAGATGAAATCAGGTTATTAATTCAGCTGTGTTTCTTCTCTCTTTCCTATAAATATACAGTATCCAGATTTTTTCACTGTCCCTAAAAAGAAACTGAAGGCAGCACGTAAGTCAGTAGGATGGGGGCAAGCTAAATTTCATGAAGGAATGCTGTACCGGGCAAAAAGATAGAGATCAGACAGCATTTTTGAGTGTGTGACTGTGTGTGTTGTTGTGTGTTTATACGTTTCACTTGACACTTCATGCTTCCACATATATGCTCAGTGAAATATCATATGGGTCAGTGTTGAGTATCAGGTCCAGCTTTCTGATGTCAGATTCTAATTAATTTTTTAACCACTTTTTGTTGAGATAAACAAGAGTTAACTTAGCATTCGTTGTGTGTGATGTTGAGGGAGCAACGCTTGGTCTGAATTTAAATGACCTTTGCATCACCGGGTCAACGCATGGATGAGAGGATAGCAAGTACACAGAGTAGGGGGAACTGCAAGGAATGTTATTAATAGGAATGTTATTAATTACCACACCGAAACAATTTGAAATGGATTCCCTTTTTACCCGTAGTTTACAGAACATAACAACAGAGACCTATCCCTACTGGATAAAAAGTGGCGCCTGAGGTAATCTAGGGTGTGATTGTAAACAGTATGCTGGCATTCCACAAGCAAAAGATGCCCAATGTATATCAGAGTAGTGTTATCATATAGTAAATTGTTTTACAATAGCTTCAAGTAGTACTTTTTAAATGATACCCTCTCTCATACAATACTATTGATTTTGTCCACTCAAAGACTTTGTTCACTCTACTCAGTTTGAATTTCAGTTCTACTCTTCTTCTTAGAGACAGCTGCTAACTGCTACAAGCTATTTTTTTCTTGGTTGTAAATTATACATATGCATCAGACTAAACCCCTGTTCACAGGTCAGGGATGGAACCGTGGCTGTGTAAAAGAGGCAGGAAACAGAAGGAGAGAAAATAGAGTGAATTGGAAGATGAGAGGAATGAAGTAGCAGCAAATAATGGGCCAAAGTTTTTTGAAGGTGGGAGAGAATGAAGGGATGCTAGAAAGAAAGAGGAGGTGGGATAATGAACTATGAAAAGCAAAAGATGGATTGAAGAAAAGTATAAAAGAAATTAGAGTAAATAAATAAGCTAAAGAGGTGAAGGAGAGTGAGCTAGTCTAAAAAAACAAGGGCGGTCGGTGCACAGCCCGGCAGAGAGTCAACCAGGCATAAACAACAGTCACTAAAGACTGATGATGACAATGGTGGTGATGGACGATCAGTGATGATGATGGATGCATGAAAAATTGAAAGAACAGAGGAAAGGAGAGCTGTAGACAAATCTGTATGCCCTAACAATAGAGGAAAATATACTGCAGAAAGGATGGATGGTAGGTTGTTATTCCAAAGATAAAAGAAAGACAGAAAGAAATAAACTTTCTTGAGGTGTGATAGAAAGGTAAAGGAAAAGCAAAAGATTGATGGAAAAAATAAGATCATAGCCTTCACCATCTTCAAATAGTGGAAATCTGAGGAATGAATAGGAAGATATAGACAATGAAATAATAATGAAAAATAGGGAATGTAACATTTTTGAAATAGCTACCTGAAGTATCTCTTTTTTGGGAATCACAACCAACAGCAATGCCAAATACAAATTTAAAAAAAAAGATTGTGATTAAACTCAACTTTCTTTTAGAATGTGCCACCAATTAGTTCATGCGGCACAAGGAGAACTGCATTCTTTTCAGGTGTTATTGTACAGAAACTTTAAACTGAGCTTCCAGTAATGCTTTTATGTCTATAATACGCCACCTATTTTCACTTCTTAATTGTGATGAGGTTGCTGGCTGCTTGTATGCTGTTGACTGAAGAGGAAGAAGAGGCAGGCGAGGGGGACTGATGCAACATAGTAAACATGGTACATGCGTGATTTGTACAACATGTTGACAAAGGTGTTCATTTATATTGGAACCCATTGGAAGTGGTTCTAGATGGCCAACTGTAGGGATGCGTCAAATTCAGGCTAATGTTTAGATTTCACTCTTTTTATCTGCCAAATTTTGCCAATACTTTAGTCATAGGTCTGTGAAAATCTCTCAGATTATAGCAGTGCCTCGCCAGCTGCTCCACAAACAAGTTATTTGAGATACGAGCTGTCGCTCCTTCCATCTTTTTATTCGAGCAAAATCCAAGATACAAGCTTTGTGCTTTGGGACACCGCCGGCAGTTGGCGGAAGGATACAACATCAGCTAAGACCGCATCTCATTCTATCCCACATGTTGGTGGATTGATACATCAGATAAGACTGGATCGTATTCTCTTTCACGGAGTAAAGACATAGTGTGTGCTTGCTCTTGACTTTGGGTTTCTTTTTCTTATTTAATCTTTTTTTTATGCACAAGCAAAATATGATATTCTATTGGTTGATTTTTTTTTTTTTCATAATTTAGAACAGTCTGGGTTTTTTTTTTTACAAGGCTGGAAAGGATTAAAGTGATTTTAGTCATTTTGAATGGAAATGTTATTTGACTTAAGAGTTGTTTGACTTACAAGCTCAGTCACGGAAATAAGTAATTGTATCTCGAGGTGCTATTGTATTTTATATTCTATATAGTCTGGATGTATTTTATACACATTATTTAAGGTTTCAAATTATCAGTAACTGATGAATGAAGTGAATTTATTACTTTTCCAACAGACCTGCAGTCCCCATTGGTGGGGCACTTCACAAGGCTCTGTTGTTCCAAAACCAGTAGCCCACCCTTGCTCACCTGTGCAAATTACTGTGAACAAACAGACCGTATAAAACTTGCTTCATGTGGTTAGCCACATCCCTAGCTGGGATAGAGTCTACTCAGGAGAAGTGAGCCACTTCCTGTTGACTGACGGGAATACATATTCAACTGTAACCTGTTGTAATTCATGCCAGGTGTTTGGTGGATTATTTTTTTAGAGGATGAGTTACAGTCAATGGGAAACATGAAGAGCAATTTAAAGTCTACTACACACTTTTTTACTATTTCTTTTAGACATGCTAAATATATGCATTTTACAGAACAGCATGTTATATTTCTTTGAGGCAAATAATGCATCTGTGGTACTCTTCTTAGGCATTAAACCATATTTTTGCTATGCTTGTTATGCCGTAATCACTCGATCTGACACTCTTTTCACTTCCAAGAGAGTCTTAGATAACTAATAAACTTTAACAATGCTCTTAACTAACATGAGTATGCCATGCTTTTTATAAGTATGGCATTTACATTCTTTATTTAATTCGTTAATCCTGTTATAATATTTCACTTTTCTATACATGACATGCTCAGCGATTATTACTATTAAACTTTTCTCAAGCATTTTTATATTGCTTTGTGCTAGGTAATTGCTCCATGCATTGCTCACCCATTATGTAAACACAAAGACTGGATGCAAAGCTGAACAAAAGATTGGAAATTAAAGATTTACTTTGTTTTATAAAATGAGCCATTGGTGAAATATTATTAGCAATTATGTTCCATCGCTGTAATACAATATAGCTAACAACTGATCTGCACTGTAGGGTCAGGGTTCTCAAAAACATGTAGCTTAAATTAATTGGTCACCCCAAATTGATCGCAGGTGTGAGTGTGTGCATGAAATTTTGTGTGTTTATGTGCTATGTGTTCAGGGTGTACCCTACATCTCTCCTATAGTCAGTTGCGATAGGCTCCAGCAACACTTGTGACCTGCAAAGCAGAAAAGTGGCGGAAGATGAGACTGTTATGGTTGTCTCATCTTTAAGACAATGGATGGAAGGATGATATGTACAGGTATTCATCCATTCCTTTGTGATTAATAAACTCTAAAAATATGGAAATTGAGTATGGAAAGATGCTTTATATGGAGTAGTGAAAAATCTTATTATAGAACCGATCGTCTTGGAAATTTTGTGTGAAATGACATTTTTCCAGATAGGTTTATTTCATAGCTTGGAAAAATACAATTTGATGTCTTTATAGTGAATTGTGAACTACAGCAAAACCCTAAAAGCTGCTGATGTAATTTTATCTCCATGACAACTTACTTTTGATGCTGACAGCTCCTGATGTTCTTCAATGATATGCATGTTACATATTGTCAATAGTAAACTATCAAGCCAATTTAATAATTAATAATATGTTAAAAGATGTGCACAAATGGAGGTCATGAATATCTGTTCACGGCTTATTTTTCACAGTAATACAGTAAGGACTGCATTAATTATACACGATGAAATATTAATCACACTGAAATATTAAAAGCAGTATCAACATTTAAATTGTGTGCTAGTAACGCTATAAATTCACATTATGTGATATGTGTTAGTGCTTTGGTTGAATCATTTAAAGAGTAAACATTCAAGATGAATGTTGTGACTCTATAGCTAAAGCGTTACAGTTGGTTTCCAAGACCACAATAAAAAACTAAAATTACCAGAATATAGAGTAATGAATAATCATACTACAAAAAGTAACTGGGCAGACGCCACTGCTGCCCAAGGTGCTGAGTAAGAGCAATGTTAATGACAGTCTTAATCCCCTTCTCCAGAGCCTTCTCGTGGTTTGTAAATCAAAATCTTTTTCAGTTTTTAGCTTATTCATATTTAGAAATGGCCTCACAAGGTCATGTTCTGCTTGCGTGCGTGGATGTGTGTGTGTGTGATAAAGATGCATTCCAGTCAGAGTGGAGGCATGCCCTGGCTAATCCACAGGCCAAAACACACAGTTAAGTTTCCATGACCTCAACTCCATGCTGTTGAAACCTGCACGCACACACACACACACACACACACACACACACACACACACACACACACACACACACACACACACACACACACACACACACACACACACACACACATACACACACACACACACACACACACACAGACACATTGTTCCTCCGTTTTCCTTTAACTCTGTTTTTTCTCAGTATCTTCTTCCATCCTGCTCTCTTTTCAGCTCTTTCTCTTGCTTGCTTTCCCATTATAAATTTTGACATTTTGTCAATTAGCATTTAGTTCATTGTTAACCCACAGAGGGAAAGTGAAGTGAAGTGTGTTCTGTAATACAGCAGGAGTTCTGTCATTTTTTGAACAATTACATCAATTATCTGAGATTTAAATGGTTTCCAGAGGGGAGCGCCTTGGCTAAACAGTGCAGAGAAGTGACAACCAGTCAATTAATCTTATTCTAATTGCCCAGTAGGTACACTCCATCAGGTAGATTACATGTTCGCTATTTTTTTTTCAAGCTTTCAACACACATTTCATACTCAACGGTCTGACGTACCACCTGTCAATCAGCGAAGGTGCATTCCTGTGTGTGTCAACATTATGGCTATGGTCTGAGTCAGCGTATTTGATTTCTAACAAAACACTGAGACAAACCGTGTTAACACAGAAATTTACTTGACATGGAATGCTATCAGACAAGATGAGCAGCATAAAAAGACAGGAAAAATTAAACATGGAAGCTATAGACATTTGCTTTTCAAGCGAGAAATCATTTTAACCAAAAAGTCTAATTCACTTAAATACAAAATGCATCCGTAGCACTGTTTAGCAATCTGTATGCGACGATCTAAGAAGAGATCCATTGTGGGAGAAAATCATTGAACTTGTACCAAAAACTTGTGGATTGAAAAGATAAAACATTTACCATAAAAGCATCAGCAGGATTTGAGTGAATTTAGTGATTTAACGTCAGTTAAAAAAAATCAACATATGAAGACAGTAACTGAAATTATGTTTTATTAAAAGTCATATGAACATTTTTTATTTTTATTTTTTTGTATACCCTGAAGGGAAATTAAGAGACCACACTTTGTTAGTAGTTCTTCAATCAAACACATGCATACATATTAGTGTGAACAGGCCCCTGTAGCACTCGCACACACAGGGGGACCTGTAGGCATGCAATGGGAAGTAGAGTGAGCAACTTGTAAGGGGGGGGCGGCACCTTGCTCAAGGGTTCCGCGGCAGTGCTCCGGAGGTGAGGTGGCACTTATCACTGTCAGCTCACACTCCTGGTGGCTGGGTGGGTTTGGGAATCGAACTGCCGACGTTGGATCATGGGACGACCCGCTCTACCGCTGAGCCACTGCCGCCTCATAGGTAGTACATGCTGGGTTAGAAAATTATCTCTTGAAGGCAACAGTGGAATATATCATGTCTGGCTTTGTTTTATCAGAATTAAATTTTATCCTTAAAAATTGGTATAGCAGTGGGTTTATTAGAAAGATTATTCATTAAAAGCAATCTGAGATTTTGATTAATTCCATTTTGTCAGCCATTTTCCCATTACCTCCTAATGTTTCAGTTCCATACATTCCAGACTGGAAAAAAAATTCTGAAGATGTCTTCACTGAAACTTTGCCATAAGCCAGTAAGATTCTCAAGAGTGGCCTCAAGGACAGTTGTGTGTGCATATATTTATTTTTGTGTGTCATTTACTGTCAGAACATATTGTGATTAACTTCAGCAAAGATACAATCTGAATAACAGAGGTGTCTTTATGCACCACACATAATGTACTCCATGTTCCTGAATAACATTCTATTATGTATGTTTTACATTACATTTTAGGATGTACGGGTAATCTACATTTTACTCACTTATAACTAAACACCTTGTTGTAATTCAAATAAATGTCAGTCATTGAAGAACTTGTTCTCAATTGACCAGCATCACCAAATTCTGTCCACTGAATGAGAAAACCAATAAAATTCACCAAAATTTCAGCACTAACACTAAAATTGTCTGCACACTTTAACCTTTCTAAAGTCATTCTTTCAGAAAACAATCTTCTCAGTATTTGCCAGAGATGAAAAGTACACACTGTAAAGATGAAACCATAGGTGGAAAGGAGAGGGATGCAGAGTGATATTCTCAGTCATTAGATTAAGTCAGCAGAGCAATGAGTGCATGTCATGTGCTTTATATAATCATAGACCATCATGTAGAATATTGGTTGAAAATATTCTTTCGTTACTGATGAGTTGTTCCTCAACTGATCATCTTGTTCCCTTTGTGGTTCCTGCTACTAATTAGGAATAAGATTTAACTTTAGTGCAGGATCAGAACACACCCAGCCATTAAATAAAACCCAAGGACCCATAATGTGGTGTTGGCTTGGCATTAAAACTATGGGTTGGAAAGGACTAGAGAGACGCAGCAGTAACTGCTGGTGTTGGTTGCTCTTTGGTTGAATATAAATGGCTATAATGTATTTTACCTTTTACCCCTGTTTGTGTTTTTCTGCTCTTGGATCTTATTCTCATGAGTCTCACCTCATTTCTTTGAATTTCTGAACAATCTGTAGCCCTTTTTTTATTTTACACAGCCTTTCAGCCTTAGTTTTTCTTTTATTGTTGTTTTTGTCAGCTCTACCTGAGTATGTGATTTTTGAGCTATGTAGCATTGACTCAAATATGATGTTATATGTTCGTTAAAAAGTATTTGGTAAACAATGAAATATCACAGCAAGTAGAGTCGCCCATCTTCCTTTACATGGCAGTCAATTTTATTATTTAAGGAGCTCTGAGGACAGTCTCCCCAGTATGTGTGGTTGAATTTCTTCTCCTTTGAGTCACTAATAGCATTATCTGCTTCTGCAATCCCCTGTCCAGCGCTCCTGCCATGCCAGCATGCACTGTTTATGTAGATGTCAATCAGACAAAGGTAGTAGTAGCGCTGCTACAACCTCCTCCACCAGCTCAGAGTGAATATTGAGCTATAAAAGCAACAGCTCAGCTTGAAACAAGCTATCCAAACAGGGCTTTTTTCTCATTCCCTCCCTCTCCCCATTCCTCCCTCCCTACCTCACCACAATAAGACCTAAAATGAACTTTTGACAGTAGATGGGGTTTTTAATAGTTGGTGAAAGTGTGAAAGCCTTCATAAATCTAATGCTGTAATGCTTTTGAAATGTCATTTCTGTATTTCAGATTTCTCTCTCTCTCTCTCTCTCTCTCTCTCTGTCTCTCTCTCTCTCTCTCTCTCTCTGTCTCTCTCTCTCTCTCTCTCTCTCTCTGTCTCTCTCTCTCACACACACACACACACACATGAACACACACACACGCATATTTTTTCACTTTTTTCTGTCTTTCCATTCTTTCTTTCTTGTACATCCAAACACATGCCCAATCACATACGCAGACGTAATGTGTGAAAAGAGAGCTTTGAGGTTGTTTGTGTGCACATCAGATACAGCAGCTCCAGTGTTTGTTTGCAGTTTCCACTGGCTCAGGTCCACTCCACCAAAACCCATGGGAATTTGTTGATCAGAATCTTCTCAAAAAGCTCCTCAGCATCAGAGTGAAGACAGAGTGCAATGAGTGCAGTGAGGTTATTATTTTCAGTTTAATTTCTGGTGTACTTTAGTCCATAGTTCATGGTGCAGGGTGCCAGGGAAACCATGTGGACACAGGTTCGGAGAAAGTTTGACGCCAAATAAATCATAGCGGAGAAATGATATGTTTTGAATATTACAGCCAAAGCATGTTGCTTTTTTGATTGTGATACAATGCATTAAGTATATACATAGCATAATACAGTAAGTAATAGTACAGTAATTTTATTGTTTTCAAAAAATCTGAGTATTAAAAATAATAACTCTAATAATTAAACACGGTTTATTAGTGACCCAGAAGTAGTTTTTGAGCCATGTTTCAGGCAGCATGATAGGCCCGAATGACTAATGCCTATTTACTCCTATTTTTGACTGATATACTCACGTAAATGTAGTCAAATTGTGATAATTTGATGACATCAAAATATCATAATCTGTCTGTCTGTCTGTGCTCCCATGTATGATTACATGAATATTTTACAACCTATAAATCCTCCGCAGCTGCCTGCTGTTTACTGTTTTGTCCTCCATGTTCTTGTCTTTTTCAGGTTGACATGGGATGATTTTTTTTGTAACCTTGTCACCTCTACTTCCCTCTCTCTTTGTCTCCCTTCCTGTTTATGTGCCTGGGGATCAGATCTCTATCTCCTTCTCCCTCTCTCTCTCTGTTTCTCTGTGTCTCTCTCAATCTCTATCTCTCTCTGCCTCCTCCCATTCTTCCTCTCTCATTACTCAACTCAGTTGAAGTTGCCCTGTTTCTTCTCATGGTTTGTACATCCTTATGTAAGGACCGGCCAAATGTCATTTTGATATCACAATGGGAAATTTAACTCACTGTTCAGTTTGTTTGTGTGTTTGTCTGTATGGTTCTTGCACATATATGTTAACACAAAACCCATGGGGTGTTTTTAGCAACCAGCCTAACTTTATTATTTTAAAAAATAGATTTTGCTGTCCTTGCAGGCTTAAAATGCTTCAAAAGCAATATCAAACTGTGCTGTCAAATTAGTTGTCTTTTATTCTTTGGTCTCTTCAATCAAGTCCCTTGGTTGAACTCCAAGCATATTTTCTCCTATATAAATGAAGTAATTTCACATTGAAACTGTCAGCCAGGGGGCTAATTCAAGAGAAAATGTAAGGGAAGCCTTACTTTGTGTCTGTTGAATAATTTCTTTTTCTTATTCAGTTCTATTGTTCGAAGACAGGCTGGATCTTGCTAATATTACTGCTAATCTAACTTCAAAGGGTGCAGTCATGTTAAAGCACTTTTTAATTCTGATAAAAAAATGCTTTCATGCTTAAACCTTTCTCGTCTGTTCTTCTGGACCAAACCCATAAATATCAAGACCTTTTTTATTGGCAATTAAAATTAGAAATAGATTTCACTGTCAGCCATTTCCTTCGTGTATAAAGACATGTGTGGGCCACATGCATTTAGATGTACACATGCGGGGAGTTAGACACAGAACAAGCCACTGACATGTGTGCATGCAGAAGCACATGCTGGTTACTTTAAAAAAAAAAAAAAAAACTTGACACAAAAACCTTGCTTCCTTTTCCATATCCAAAATTAAAAGTGCTCAAAGGCTTTGCTTTCTGGCAGCTCAATGATTCATCGCAGGTCTGTCTGCTACTTTGATGACAAAAGAGTCAGGCTGCGCCTTATTGTCCAGTGATAACATGATAAGACGATTCTTGAGTGACTCACATGAACTCATATGTGCTTTTGACAGAAAACATCTTCATGCTTTGCCGTGTACACAATATTTGAACATTGAATAGAGCAGAATGATTTGATTTAACAAAATCTGTTTCATTGATATCAGTACATTTTACAAAACAGGAGGTGCATTAAAAAGTATCTTTGATTGCAGTTGGAAGAATTTGGTGCTGTTTTGCTTCAAAACAGTTGTTTTAGTCTTAAAGATTCATATTTTATTTAGCATCTTACCCTGACCATTACATGTAAAGTTTTCTATTGGCATCATCTATGTGTATCTGGTATACATATTGATAGAGCCAAGACAAATCTTCCCATTATAAAAGTAAAAAAGTAAAAACAAAAACACTTATATAGTTTTGTACAAAATTGTGCACATGTTGCATCTTTTCTCACCAAGTTCTCCTCAAACTGCATTTAAGATACACTGCCCGGCCCAAAAAAAAGTCATAATTTGGGTTTCAATAAGCAAATTGCAGTGTTATAATCAGGGGTTGCTTCGGTTGGTCAATTCTAGGCTCAGCAATAGTATTCAGCAAAAAAATTAAGTCAGTTGAGTATCTGAATGTACGAAATGACCAGGCAATCCCATAAATGGATTTTTTCTCCTGGATGGCACGATCATATTCCAGGACAACAATGCCAAAATTTATTAGACTCTAATCGTGAAAGAGTGGTCCAGGGAGTGTGAGGAATCATTTTGACACATCAATTGGCCCCCACAGTCCTGAGCTTAACCCCATTCAAAGTCTATGGGATGTGCTGGAGAAGACCTTGCAGAGTGGTTTGACTCCTATCGTCAATACAAGAACTCAGCCAAAAATTTATGCAATTCTGGACAGAAATAAATGCTGTGATGTTGTACGAAGTTGTCGAAACAATGCAGCGGGAAATGCGCACCGCAATCAAAGCTAGAGGCAGTCCCACGAAATATTAGAGTGTGTGACTTTTTTGGGGCTGGGCAGTGTATGACAGCTGGCTGACAAAGCCAGTTTTCTGCATATGATACATGCATAAGAGACCACTCGCTGGATCCCCTTTTTAAGGGTCATCATTTCTTCATGACCATTTCATGGTCATTTCACGACTCAATCCCTAGACAGAGTCTAGCTCTGCGACATGACATTCCATGTCATGTCGCTGGGGGGAAAGGAGCCAGAGCTTGTGAAGGAGGTTGAGAGGTATTGACTAGATATAGCCAGGCTCCCCTCCACCCACAGCTTGAGCTCTGGAACCCAAACCCTTGAGAAGGGCTGGACTCTCCACTTTTCTGGTGTTGCCCAAGGTGAGAGATGGCGGGCCGGTGTTGGCTTGCTTTTAGCCCCACAGCTCAGCTGCCATATGTTGGAGTTCACCTCGGTGAACGAGAGGGTCGTGTCCCTGCCCTTTTGGGTTGGGGACAGGTGTCTCACTGTTGTTTTGGCCTACGGCCAATGAGCACCTTGTTCAACCACAGGAATGTCCATAAATGCATGGCACCAGGACACCCTGGGATGGAGGTCGATGATCGACTTTGTTGTTGTATCATCGGATCTCGGATCATCAGATTAGACCTATAGTAAAACCGCGGATTCAGGAGGAACAATGCGGTTTTCGTCCTGGTTGCAGAACACTGGACCAGCTCTACGCTATCCTTCGAGTGTTCGAGGGTTCATGAGAGTGCCCAACCAGCCCACATGTCTTTTGTGGTTCTGGAGAAGGCAATTAATTGTGTCCCTCGTGGTTTCTTGTGGGGAGTGCTCTAGGAGTAGGGGGGTTCGGGTCCCTTTGCTGAGTGCTGTCCGGTCCCCGTATGACCAAAGCTAGAGCTTGGTTCGCGTTGCCGCCAGTAAGTCAGACCTGTTCCATGTGCATGTTGGACTTTGGCAGGGCTGCCTTCTATCACAGGTTCACTTAATAATCTTTATGAACAGAATTTCTAGGCCCAGCGAGGATCAGGAGGGAGCACGGTTTGAGTACCAAAAGATTTAATCTCTGCTTCTTGCAGACGATGTTGTTCCGCAGTGATGTAGTCATTATATGGCTCTGTCGTGGTGAAGAAGGAGCTGAGTCGCAAGACGAAGCTCTCCATTTACCGGTCAATCTACGTTCCTACACTCCCCTATGGTCATGAGCTTTGGGTCATGACCGAAAGGACAAGATCCCGGATATAAGCAGCTGAAATGAGCTTCCTCCGTAGAGCAGGTGGGCGCTCCCTTAGAGATAGGGCGAGGAGCTCAGTCACCAGGGAGGAGCTAAGAGTAGAGCTGCTGCTCCTTTACCTCGAGCGAAGCAAGCTGCGGTGGCATGGTTCTCTTTTCTGGATGCCTCCTGGATGCCTTCCTGGGGAGGTGTTCTGGGCATGTCCTACAAGGAGGAGACCTCGGAGAAGACCTAGGACATGCTGGAGAGACTATATCTCTCGGCTGGCCTAGGAACGCTTCAGAATCCCCCCGGAGGAGCTGGAAGAGGGGAGAGGGAAGTATAGGCATCCCCTCTGAGACTGTTGCCCCAGCAGTTCAAGATGGATGGATGGATGCATTTCTTCATGGAAAAACTACCTGTGACATGCAGCATCACTGCCACTTCAATCACACTGACAGCTTCACTGCAGCAGCTCTTACAAGTCACCACAGCATCAATTTGCTCTACAGTCAAGATTTTAAATGCACTCAGATTTGCTAAAGCTGAGTTTCTTACCAACAACAGCTGGAGTGGGATTTGTTTCTAAGTTTGGAGGATGAACTCCTCATGATACAAAAAAAGAAAGAAGAAGCTTGACTTTGGTTCGTTCCCCCTCACCTCAGTTCGCAACAGCATGTCTTTAACACTGCAGTCAGTCTACATATTGAGTTTTGGCTGACATAGCTGAGTTAGTTCTTTGCTTTTTGAGCTGACTGAGACAGTGTGTGCATTCACAGCTCAGTGTGTGTTTGTGTGTATGTGTTCGTGTGTGCGTGTGTGTGTGTGTGTGTGTGTGTGTGTGTGTGTGTGTGTGTGTGTCGGCAGATGAGCTAGAGCAGAATGTATGTGCATGTTTGTAAATGCATGAATGTTTACAATATGCCCTTATGTGTCTGCATGACCTGTGTGTCTGTCAGCATATATGCTCACGTGTGGTGCAGAAAGCAAGGTGTGTGAACCTTGTTGGTTTTGATTTTTTTGGGTTGTTTTGCAGTGTGGCCTCATTACCTTGGTGTTTACCTCCAACAGGAAGTGCTTGTCAGTGGCGGCTGTCTACAAACATGGCCTGAGGGGAAAGAAAGACAGGGAGGGAAAAGAGTCAGACAGAAAGAGACAGCAGGAGATGAGTCATCAAAACATAGCTTTTCAATTTCATGCAGTGCCTTGTGAGAGAAAATCTAGCTGTCTGTCTGTCTGTCTGTCGGGCTGTATGTCTGGTATAGGCAAATTTTTATGTTAGGTTAATGGGTTCCTCCTCTCCTCTCATACAAGACATACAAGCTGTTGGCAAGTGATACATGAAGTGATAGTGTCACACTGCAATCACAACAGTAGTTTCAGTCTGTGTGCTCACACACACGGACACACGCACACGCGCACACACACACACATACAAACACACACACACAGAGGGAGAGGGAGAGAGTGAGAGAGAGAGAAAGAGAGAGAGAGAGAAAGAGAGAGAGAGAGAGAGAAGAGAGAGAGAGAGAGAGAGAGAGAGAGAGAGAAGAGAGAGAGAGAGAGAGAGAGAGGACGTATATCTTTGAGGGATTGTGGAAGGGAACAGAAATTGAGGTAGCAGACTAAGACATTAAAGAATAAAAGGCACCCCAACACTTTCTCTTCACAGCAGCATCATTGACATGTTTGGTGACGGTATTTTTTATTTTTACCTGCATAGACTTGTGTTTTATGAGTCACATTTATACTTTGAAAAGACACCAAGGCCTGTGCCTAGTCTCACATGAGCACAGGAATGATGACATTTAGGAGAAAACCAGACACATTCTGAACAGTACAGTTTCATTCATCATACTGTTGTCACATTAACAAGATCACACATTTGGGAAGACTACTACATTATAATGTGAACAAAAGAAATAACAAGCAGAAAGGTTTTAAGCACATTAGATATTATTTATTTGTTTTGTGTTTGTGTGTGCGTGTGTTCGTGTGTGTGTGTGTGTGTGTGTGTGTGTGTGTGTGTGTTTATATTTGTCATGGTTACGACAGAGTAATTGAGTTGGATTGTCTCACAAACGAGATATACTTGTTTTGTTTAATTGCTATTCTCAGCCTTAATCTTGGAAATCTAGATATTTAGTTTGATCATTTCCTCAATACATTCTGTGTCATTAGCATATTTTTCCACAGATCCTATTCAGATAAATATGTTTATATGCAGTTTTTTTAAAAAGCACAGTTGTCATCTCCAGACAGTTTCCTACCAGTTTCCTTTCACCAGGTACACTGACATAAAGAAATTGTAAGTTTGTCAGATATGCTAAAAATTGGATATATAAGCTGTATATTCATAGATTTAATTATTGTTTGCTGATTGTTTAGTGTACCTAAGTTACTGAATACAGATGATATATTTAGTGAACTGAATTTGTGTCACTTGAATGAAAATATCACTTTCTTAATTTTCACAAACACAGGCTTTTCATTTTGGATATAGGGCAATAGCACCTAAAATAGCATAACCCTGTCAAATAATTGTCATAATAACAGTCATTCATTTGCCACGTCTGCTAGACTGACAGACAGATGTTCGGAGGCAGACAGCCTGACGTTCCCCCTGAGGATAATGTAGACTAGTTTGGATTTGTATGTCAGTTTGTCTTTAATTCTGTATATTACAGACTGCTGATTTATGAGGACAATTTCATTTCACACAGACACTCAAATTCAGAGCCAAGTTTCACTTGTGCTGTACAACATGCTGAGTAATGACCCCATGTTGATCCTTCAATTAAACCAATTATTTTCGTCCAAACGAAAGATTACGGCCAATGCCTTTCATTGATTGCTTATGTAATGCAAGTAAATGTGAACTTTTTACTTGTATGATGAACAGTGAAGGCAAAAGAACATTGTCTGACCTAAGCTTCGGATAGCCTGTTAGCAAAGTTAGCCCTTGAATCGAAGCTTCCTGTCACTGAGCAACAGTGTAGAAAGGTTAAAAATGTGACTCAGGGAGAAGGGAGTTTGAGATTGATTCCTTGGTCAGGTCAAGTCAACTTTATGTTTATATTTTAGAATAAATCCTTCATTTTATATGTGTGTTCTTTCTGTTCTATGTGTGTTTAATGCAGGTCCGCAAAGAGAGGAGGCATAAAAACGAAGAAAACTGAAGAAAAGGGGAAAACAGTAAAGGCACAACATTCAGTCCTTTAAAGTAATGTAAAGATTTTCAAATAAACCAAAATGCAATTATCTTTTCTCAAGCAATGTTGATTAAGTTTTCATTGCATGAAACAATCTGTTCAGTATGAAGCCAACATCAATTTGGGATGTGCTGTCACTGGGGATTCTTAAGTGTTAGTTTTCACATAAGACTGGCAGTGATGAAGTCATTATGGACCAACGATAGTTTGCAGGAGTTATATTATGGAAAATCATGCTGTTAAAGTTTTGTTTATGTTTTCAAAATAAAGTCCAATACTCTGAAGGCTATACTATGGGGAAATTACATTTATTTGTCATCAGATTTTAACATACAGATTTTACTTAATGCTCTTGTGCATAGATTTGAGTTAACATGTGGTCAAAACGATGTATGTTTTCAAGGTTACGCTGCTTCATCAAACCAAGTGTCTGCTACAATAACATATTTATGTATCTGCATAGTATCTGCAAATAAGTAATGATTCCAATTTGGTCACAGGGGAACAAAGAAAACATAAGGACATGTACTCATACAATATGCAAAGCTCTGTAGAGAAACATTCCCAGATTGCAGAACTTGAAATATATATGCATTGTTTCACTTTTATCACAACATACATTATTGATAAATATTAAATTGCTCTGTGAAATATGTAGGTAACATAAAGTGGAATAAATAATTTTAATGGTTACACAACAAAGAATGTAGTATTAGGACTAATGCAGTGAAAGGTACCTCTTTGATTATAACAGCAAAACCATGAGACAATGTTGTTCTACAGCAGTTCTTTACAGCACTTTATTTACTTTATGTCAGAGTTGCATTGCTGTCTTCTGGCTGTTGTGTTGTTGATGACAGTGGCTTGCATGCAAATAAGCACACTTTCAACCATGTCAAGGTTTGCTTGAAAATATTTTATCAACACACAGTTAGTACATACATTTTAAGTTGCAAAGCAGATAAATATTTAAGCCTCCTGTAGTCGCATGTCAGTGGTGAATCCTTACATCCAAAAAGTCATGATATGTGTATAGTACTTACATCACAGTCCATACAAACCATATTTAATTATTTAAATCACTATTTTCATTTATGAGATCTTCTGACTGTGGTGGCACAAAACAAGATTTGATACAGCTACTAAAAAGAGATGAAGGGTTTAAAGTTATGTTATCACTCATGTGTGGCTGCTCTTACAGGTGCAATTGAAACCAAAGCTAATTACTCCCACTCGGTTTAAGGTGATGTTTAACTAGCAAGTCATACCAATAATAAAGTATCTGATGGAACAGTATTAGTAGGATAATTTACTATTTCCTTATCATCTCATAGTCATGTTTTCCATTTTCTAAAGAAATCATATCGTACTGAAAATTACAGAAACTCCAAAATGGTACAGCTGCATCAGTCCGTTCAGGCATTTGATTAGGGCCTCTTTATCTGGCTCTCTCATATTACTGTTTGTGGTTTTTAAGCCCAACTGCAGTGGACAGACAAGGCCCCACGTGTTTTCCATGGGCGGTTTATCATACTTCCTTTCTCTCTGCTCCAGGTCCCCAGTCTTTGCCCCAGACAGGAAAATCAAAGACTTTGGGACATACTGTTATGGTGAAAATGGTGTATTAGACTACAGCATGGTGATAATATCTAACCATGCATCTCAAGTAAATACAAAACCTGAAGGACATCTCAGCTGAGTTTTGCATCAAATGAACAAAAATGAGTGACACTGACAAGGCTGACTAAAAATTGCTGAAACTATCCTTTTTTCAAATATCATGGAATTGAATGACAGGCAAAATTATTCTTATTTCATTGAAAGTGTATGTAATTAAATTTTGTTGAATAAAGTATTCAATATTCAATCTACTGTGACTCAATTAATTTCTCTTTATTTGTTGGGTATGCATCTGAATGAATCATTTTAGAATTTTTTTATCCCATCAGTTTTTTACACTTTATGTCAGTCTTGCATGGCTTCATTGCCAGTCTCGAAAACATGTACAAACACTTTCAGACACAGATAGTATGTGCACAGAAAGAAGAAACAAGAGTAAGACATGATGTGTGGGGCTATTAAAGAAAAAATATTGTCATCATAGCTGCATAGTGGTGCATGATACCTGTTATCTTACTTAATTAGACTGTCTTTTAATTGGACATTTTATTTTGAAATGTCTCCATACACATGGTATCTTCTACTTATTATCTCCCATGACAGCAATGACTCCCACTTTGTTTTCCCTCCTATGTACCTCAGCCAGGATGTGTATGAGTCTGCCAGCCGTTAACCCCACAGAGGAAGTGTGCAGGAAATTAGATCAGCCCTAAAGAAAGGCAACGGCTGAGCCACTGACACCAGACCAATAACTGTCATTCACTGCACCTGATACTGTGAAACTAATACAAATGGTGTAAATAAGGAGACGGTCAGAATAGAGCACTATGGAGTAGAATAGAATAAAACAACAAACTACAAATACTACAGAAACACCACACTATAGTCAAGAAGGGTGGAACATAAACAAGGAAAAGAAACAGGATCAGATGAAAGGCAGCACAAAGGAAAAAAGATAAGTGACTCCAGAAAACAAAACAAAAAAACACTTTGTCTAAGTGACAGGTTTGTTGAAAAATATTTTATAGATTTTAAAGATTCTGTATGTTACTGTTAAAGTATGGGGTAAACATTTTCCTGCTGTGAACAGAATAGAGTAGAATAGAATAGAATGGAATAGAATACAATAGGAGAGAAAAGAAAATAGACGAACCAAACCATTGCAGACAGAAAAGAACAATAAAAAAACAAAAAAGACTGCAGAGGAAAGAAAGTTCACTGCAGCATAAAGTGTGAAAGGAGATTAAAGACAATACATGAACAGCACCACCCAAACTATCAGACAAATTCTGTTTGAAAACAATGTTTTCAACAGCTAAAAATACCAGCAGGGTTGGGTCTAATTCAGTGGCTGTGTGTATGAAACTGTCACTATACCCTGCACACATTCTCTTTACAATGATGAAAGACAGTCTGTAACTTCACCGAAGAAAGCAGGCCTGACAGCAGCGTGTGCACATGTCTGAGAATACGTGTATCTCAACAGGCACACAAAAACATGTTTTATTTTTTCATTTCTTGAGATTGGAGGCAGGATGAATGATGAAACATTTACAGTGCCAGATATCACCTACACCCAAGAACAAGAGCTTTTTGACATAGATAGAAGCACAACACTTGTTTTTGAGGCACAAAACACAACTTCAGTAGTCAGATAACTTTCAACTTTCTTGTTATTTTGAGGGTAGGTTTTATTTGATATGGCTGATGTGCAGTGGTATTAACTCCTGAATAAATTTGTCAAGATGATTTAACACCTCAGAACAGATGAGGTCTGCTGACATCCACTGACTGCGCTCTGAAAAATAAATATATCTTGAATATTGGAGTTGCCAATCACATTTTGATTTGTTTGTCTGCCTTGGCGCTGCTATTTAGTTACTGCTCATTGATGATCTGACTTCTTGACATGTTAGTAACACATTTATGCATACACCTTACCCTGTTGCAGCATTTCTGATTTCCATATAGTTAAACAGAAATACAAAAAAAAAGCATGGCAGTAATGTAATACATGACCCTCCCTTGTGTTGACTTGCTTCAGCCCAATTAAAGTCACAAGTCACAGTCAAAAGTATAAATATTTTTGTGTTAAAATGTGATTATTCAGTATAAAATATAGCGTATAAGACTGAAAATGGCGAAAGGACTGCAGCTAATTTCATGTAGAACTATGAATAAAAATGAAACTAATATTTTGTCATAACGGTGAACGGATGCCTTATCTTGCTCTAAAAATTGTAATGTGAGATGTTGTTTATGTCTATCTATCATATTATGTGATTCAGTGAATGGTTGATGAAATGAGTAAATATATCACTAACAAATGAATAAGGAATGAAAGAATTACTCATTTAATTAGTTAAACAAACCAAGCAAGTGTCAGATGTTGACAATGCACCAGCGCCTTATCATTGCATCTGCATAATCTGAATTTTGGTAAATGTTCTCTGACAAATTTAACCACATTCTTATATGTACTTCTAGACAGAACATTACATTTTGTTTTTGAAAAGAAATATTTAATAGAAGCAGTACTAAAGAAATATGAATATGTATTTTTCAGGGAAGATGAGTTTCAAGGAATCTTTAAAAACATAAATATGTGTGCACGTAAAAACAATCACATTAGTCACATTACATTGACAATTTGTTGCAGGTACTTCTGCAACTAATAAATCTTCACAATTTATTAAAACAGAATAAGAAAACAATTGAAGACAAACTGGACTGTAAAATTTGCTTAGTTTTGCAGATGATGATGTATCTGAGCCATCTTAGGACAAAGAAGCCATCCTGCACCGCTGGATTAGCTGTCCTTTCAGGTGTGTTATCCAGGTACACTCCAGGGTATTTAAGAGTAACAACATCTTCAAACACAGTCAAACACAATCAAATCCTTTGTTTTGTGAGTGTTCGGCAACAGATGGCTCACCACCAAACACATTCAATCACCAGGTCACTAGAGAACTGTGGCTGCCCATGACTCTGTGACAGTTATTGACATGCAGTTCCTCTTGACTGTGAAGAATTCTGTTGATCAGGTACCCTGACATCCAGGAGAAAAGCGGACCCCATACTTTCACAGACTTGACAATGTCTCCCAACATCAGAGGTTACATGGTGCTCAAAGTGTAGAAGAAACCCTAACCCAAATAACACAATACTAAGTCCCCACATCTCCTCAGTGGAGTTGTATTGCAGTCTGGCTTCAATCTTTCTCCTGTAGAGCTGCGTTACCCTTCCAATCTGGCTCCTAAGTGCTCTTTTCACTCTATATTCTCTATAGTTTGAGCACTGGATTGTTCCCTGCTCTGAAAACTATCTGTTTTATTTATCCAAACCGTTTGGTCCCAGGTGATCCAGGACTTTTTGTTGAAGAAATAGGTTACAGGCTGGGCTTAAAAAACATTGTTGACGCAGATGTTGATGCATCCTGTGATGGTGATATATCCTGTGTTGATGATATGGCTCCATCTGTGCCAGAAAACCTTTCCTTTAACATCTTGTGTGACTCATGCAGCAACCATTTCCTTAGTGTCCTGATGGCTGTACTTAGACAGTGAGCTTATGAACTTGTATAATATATATATACACCATACAATAAATCTTCTAGTGTTGTATGGTCGCACAGTGGGTAGCACTCAGCGAGAAGGTCCTTTGTTCAATTCAAACTGCATGTTCTGTCTATTTTTGCTTGGGTTCTCTCCAGGTTCTCCAGCTTCCTCCCAACCAAATATGTAACTTAGGTGAATTGGTCACTCTAAATTGACAATAAGTGCAATTGTTTAGTGTGGATGTTTTTCTTTCCATGTTGTCCCGAGGTAAACTTATCCAGGGTGTCCCTACCTCAATCGGATATCAGTTGGGATATGCCTCAGTATCAGCCAATGACCTGGATTTAGATTACCTGATAAGAGAAGAAGACTGATTTTCTGGTCTGAATGAATGAATGAATGAATGAATGAATCCTCTACATTATCATCCCTGATGTGGTATATTTTACACAAGAAAGGCAGTTTGACATATGACTTCAGCTTATAGAAAAGGCCATGATCACATTTGGGATAGATGTCTGGTGCTTGGCTATGACAGAGGAGCTCACCCCTCTATGACACTCACCACTTTCTCTGGTGAACTAAGCAAACTAACCTAATAAATACAGGTGCAACATTGTACCCAAAAAACGTAGAGGATCCGAGATGAAGTGCTCTATAGGGCTACTACATGAGACACTTCCATCAAGAAGAGATCCAAAGAGGACACTGGTTTTATATAAAAAATCTCCTTTAATGGCATTACACTGTATACTCTTTTGATTTATTTGTTGTAGGAAACAGGGGTAAACCAATGCACTTGGTTGGCTGATGCAACATAGTGAAATCTGAGGAGCATTCATGCACAATAAACCACTTCTGTCAGACCACCTATTGAGTTTAGTGAATGCCCGAGTGTTCGTGCATGTGCGCAAATCAATGTCAGTATTTTTTGTGCAACTGCAGCCTACTTATATTGGTGTCGGTGTATGTGTGTGGAACTGATTTACACAAGAATTAGATGCCTCTTCTGTTATTCACTCCTACAGTGCAGCCTAAAGCTGATTTTCATCACTACTGTAATGTTATTGCACCAATCTTTTGTTGCCCATTCGTGCCTTAATGCTGATTTCTTGGCCCGGAGAGACAAATCCCGTAAATTGCCTTAATTAGCTGAAGCAATGTGTCAAAATCAAACCCACAATCAGCCTGTGTTGTGTGATGTCATCACTGTGGCCAACTTTCCAGTACTTATAAGTGAAAAACTCCTCTGCTATAAGAATCTTGTGTTGCTCTTGGGGAATTTTGGCCACAAGATGTTTGGTATCAAGATCATTTCTCTGCTTCCAGGGGTTTTCCAGGGATTGTCAACTCTGCACACTGACTACAATTGTGACTGACAATGACTTTTATTAGCTTTGTTTAAATTCTGATTTGGGTGTCTGACTTGGATTTGCTCTATTTTCTAGAGGAATGCAACCGAAAATAAGAGTCAGAGTTAGACAATCAATCAATCAATCAATGAATCAATGTTGTTGTCTGCCTGTCTGTCTACCTGCCTGTCCGTCTGTCTGTCCGTCCGTCCGTCCGTCAGTCCACCTGCCCGCCCCTCCATCCATCCATCCATTCATCCATCCATCTATCCGTCCATCCATCTACGTATCAAAAATTGGTCACAGGATTGCCTTTTCACACACCATAATGGTAAGACATATTACATAAAATCACATTATATAAATTACTAATGTCACATTAAGCTCAAAATATCAAAGCTAGTCAGCATTTTCACAGTAAGAAATTCTTTGGTGTATTCTTTTTGATTCAAAGCATGCATTATTTCATATTCATATTTTAATAACCATGAATGTGAGATCACAGCAGCTCTTTTATTTTTTTAATTGTTCACTACATAACTGTGATGTGCTGGCAACATGTCCAGAACATCTCTCCCCCTCATGCCCATAAGTCTGCTGAGATAGGCCCGGGCAACTCCATGACCTGTGTTACTTGGAAAATTCAGTAAGGAAAATAAATGAATGAATTAATGAACGTTCACTACATAAAGCTAAATATAATTACCTCATAAGTATTGTATCGAGCATATTCTGTTATGTAATACCAGTAGGCAGCTAAAAAAACTCAAACATTGTGTCACAGCCTACATGATTATTGTATGGACCTAAGAAAATCACCTTCTGTTGACTTGCTAATACTCTAGTGGTCATCCTACTTTGAATGATCTCTGGATAGTCATCACTGTATCTTCAACAGGTTTGAATATAACTGTCATTCTTAAGGAAATAATTCAGGTATAATCATGCCTTTTTCATCTTAAAAAGAAGATTTTTTTTATAAAAGTATGGAATGTCAGTAGCAAAGCCAGAAGTGACAACTATATAGTGTTTATAACCATTAACATATACAGTATTTCATCAACATATATAGTGGTTGCATAATAAATTACTCTGACACTAAGATATTCATGTTAAGTGCATTGGTGTTGCTGTTTGTATAACACATTTTACCTCCAATTTGTGGATTGTGCTGCCTTCTAGCCTTGACTCACTGCAATTGCAAAACACTCAATATTTTGGTGTTGACTGCTTTTCAAACTACAGCCAAAATTTGTGAAGTAAGTCAGCAGTTGTCCCAGAGTGGTGGTCTTTTCTATGATGCAGGTTTATTGTCATGTCTTGAAATTTTTTTTTAAGTACAATTATGTCACCCTTACCAACTAGAACATTATCAGACGTAAATCCAAGATTTTTGTGACAACTCCTTAATGTTTGCCTATAAAAACTAACATCTGACCACATTTTAGTTTATTTATTTGTATTTACATTTTATATGTAATTACAACAGACTTCACACCTTCACTAACATTAACAACAACATCGGAAAAAAAGGGCTGACAGGTAGAAGCCATTTGGCTTGTCAAATTTCCAGCCCCAAAATCAACAAATACTTCTCTTATTACAATATGTTGTCAGCCAATTCATACATTACACGTTTTCAACCACTTCATACAGTGATTTTTTTTTGCAGTTATTTTGGTACATTGTTGTTTCCAGTCACACAGAGTCGCTCAGTTACTATTACTAGTCCTTCATTCCCCCTATCAATGTGTCACAATATCTTACATCCACTAAACTGTCATTCCAAATCTCGTCCATTGACATTACCTGTACTTGAGAAGCATCGGTTGATCCGTAGCCAACATCCACCCTAAAATAAAATGTATTTATTCTTAATTTCAATTAGAGGACACATTTGAGTTTTAAAACACACACAAACACACTATTGTAAAATCCTGGCCTTTACTTCAGTATTGGCTCATAATAATCAATCAGTGTAATTCAACCACAAATATAAGATAAGATAAGATTCCCTATGACTCTTTAAAGTATATGATCTCAAGGGACTCGTCATATTAAAAAACAAACAAACAGGAACTTTGTATTAGTAATCATTGGTTCAGTCTTTACATCACTGTGCGCAAAGGAGGATGATACACTTCAAAGAATATGACGTTATATCCTCTTCTTCTTTTCCTTTCGGCTTTTCCCTTCAGGGGTCACCACAGCGAATCAATTGCCTCCATCTAACCCTGTCCTTTACATCCTCTTCTCTCACACCAACTACCTTCATGTCCTCTTTCACTACATCCATAAACCTCCTCTTTGGTCTTCCTCTAGGCCTCCTGCCTGGCAGTTCAAAACTCAGCATCCTTCTACCAATATATTCACTATCTCTCCTCTGGACATGTCCAAACCATCTGAGTCTGGCTTCTCTGACCTTATCTTGAAAACGTCTAACATGTGCTGTCCCTTGATGTTATATAATTACATAAAATATCTAAAATAAAAATGGAAATAAATTGGACCACTCTTGAGTTTTTTTTTCATAAGGTGCAATTAAAGGCAAACACTTATAAATTGATTTGGAAAAATGGCACCTGTCTTTGAAAGAGAGCGTGTTTTTTGTTATCTAAGGAAACGAAGAAAACATGTGGCAAGAGAAACATACACAGAACCCCCACCCATACAGATACACACACACACACACACACACACACACACACACACACACACACACACACACACACACACACACACACACACACACACACACGGTGCCGGGAAATAACCAAACCCCAAATAATACTGTAATTGCTCCTGCTGTCTCAGATGTGCTCTCCCTCTCTGTCCCTCATAATAAAAGCCTGTTTGACAGGCCAGTGTAGTATATGGGCAGCACAGGAGGGAGTCTTCTATTGCTGCTGAACACAAAATTGCATTATTGAAGCAGCACCAACCACAGTGGCTTCTTATTTCTCCCTGTGTCTGTCCTTATATTATAAATGTTTTCGGCTCCCAATAAATTGTAATGCAGTCTTACACATGCAACATTTGCAAGTGAATTGCACAGCCCAGTATTGCCTCTGATGGTAATCAGAAAAACATTGAACTGTGAGAATGAGACTAGCCAGTGCAATATTGAGTGTGATTGTTTGAATGTTATGTTATGGTGATGTTGGAAATAGAAGCACACTGTATGTAAACTGAGTGCCACGCTACCTGGTCATATGGATAGCAATAAGATACAGACATATCAAACAGCAGCAACAAATAATTCTTAAATTATAAGCACAGCACAGCTTGTATGTGAGACCATAAGTAAATGGGACAAACATATGGTGCAGAATAACTTGACTGTGTTATACGGGAAATGCGGTTAAATTGTTTATGAAAGAATGTGTGTGTGGCACCCTTTGTGTAGTCAGTTAGCAGTATATTGATTGTCCTCTTCTTTGTCTCATTTGTGTCATCTCATTTTCATCCCAATCAAGCCTCTAACATTTCATTTTATCTCTCAGCTGCCTCAACCTATTATTATTTCCATAGTTTATGTTTCTCTGTCTCTGGCTCTCTTCATATTTTCCTCTTGATCTCTTTCCATGTAATTTATTTTCTTCAGTGTGAGGTATGTGTCAGTTTCATATATTGCTATTGCCTTGCCTCATTTTTTGGTGCATATAGTATGTAAAATGTCATTTTTCACAAGCCATGCTCAAAAAGGGCAGGATCTCTGCTAAACAAAATGACTCAAATCATTTGTTTACACTTTGATTTCTGCAAAATCTAAAAATTCTACAAAATGACTCACCCTTCAGCCTTTTGGGGGATTTTTTTTGCTCCTCCCTAACATCTTAGATGCTGACAGTCTGGTGACAAGTGCTGCCGGTAGACTAAAATAACAGCTCACATAGAACAGTGGGAGAAAGAAGGGGCAGAGCTTAAGAAAACAGACAGAAGTGAAAGAAGTGATGAAGGGGTAAAACAAAAGCAGTTTGAAAGCAGACGGAAACAATAATTATGACCTAAGCAGGATAAGAAGATCAGACTGTCAATAAATACTTCCTTAACAACTGTCAGCACAGTTTTTCTTCCATAGACTCCAAAAATTATTTGAAAATGCAGCCTTAAGTCATTAGGTTGGGAATTTTTTTTTTATGTTGTTTAATGTTGTATAATTTATTTATGCCTTACTGCTTATTACATATCGCTTCAAAGTGGTGATGTATTATAATTGTCAGTGTTTGTGTGTTCATCCATTCGTTCGTCCGTCCGTTCATTCGTTCGTCTGTTTGTTAGTCTGCCAAATATCTTTGCAACCATTGCAGATAGAAAGATGAAACATAAAGCGACAAAGGGGATAAAAATGAGATGATGACCTTGACCTTGAGAAAACTAGGTCAAGGTCAAATTTCAACTTTTGTACACTCAGGAATCGGATAAGATAGAAAGATGAGGGAGAAGGCCAGTGCGAGTAAGACTATTGATCAAAGTTACTACTTTGATCTAAGAAAGCAGGTCAGAGCACTCGCTTTGATCGTTGACCTATGCAATTAGGCCAGGGTAAACTTTTGAATTCAGGGATGTCACGGGATGTTGCAGTCTCTGACTACTATGTTTAATATTTGGTATATTAAATATACCAGTTCAACATTTGAAAAACTAATCTGGTAAGCTTTGTATTTTTTTTTTGTTTATTTCTGTATTTTTGAAACACAAAAAAGTGTATTTTAGCAACTCAAAATAATAAGTCAGTATATTGTTAGAGCAATGTGGTAATGCAACAGTAGTAATGCAATAATAACACATGGCTTCTGAGGGAAAAAAGTGAAGTTTGTGACTGTTAAAGCCAACACAGAGACAGTGATGAAGAGAAGGAGAGACTGCTAGAATGGTTGTACTGCAGGTTCAAAGCTCTTGTGAAATTTCAAGAGAGTGAAGATTTATGACTGGCAGTCAGTGCAACGCTCCCTTTCCCTACCTTTCTTCATCTCCTGTTCCCCTCCTTCTTTTCACTTTTCTGGTGACCCAGTAAACTTTGCAGTGAACCTGAATCGCTATTTTTGATTAGTTGTGTCTGTCATGTGACAAGTTAAGTGCTATTGAAGTTGATTGGCAAAATGATACTTCATTCACTGATTTTCCCAAAAGCTGTCTTGGTGATCAAAAACATAAGTCCGTATGTTCAAAACCATAACAACATTTTCTGTTTAATATGATGTTTCATGATCTGAGTTAATTGTATTCTTAATTAGTTGTAGCAGTTCTCCTAATAAGCAAGGCATGAGAAACCATTTATATATTACTTATTGTTTATGAAGTAATACAGGATGGAATTCATGCTTTTTTGTGCATGAAGTCATGCATGAAATCATGATGAGTCATGTACCCTTAGCGTGAACCTCCATCAGGTTGAGATGAATTCATCCCTGCAGTAGTTGTGGAAGAGATGTAAACTTGATTAACTTGACTTTGACTTGTCACAAAATACTAATTTTATTTCTCAGTGCTTGGGTTCTTTCCTGGCCATGCCCTATCCTTACACAAAGTTTTGTGGAATCAAACACACCCAGGTGAAAACAAAAATAAAACCTCCTTTGTAGAGCTATTAATAATCTTATGTAAACTACAGCATTCCTCAGTGTATTTCAGTCAGTTGAGTACAGTATGATACTGCAGTCAACCGACGCTGTCATGGGAAGCAGATCTGTATTTACTGCCCTCATGCATACTAATTAATAAACGGCCAGTCAACACAGCTCCACTTTTCCACAACACACTTCCCTTTCTTTCTCTTTTCTTTTTGTTTCTCTTTATTTCCTTCTCTCCTTCTCAGAAACAGCTGAAGCAGATCTGGGAAGTCAACTTTCTTCTATTCTGTTTGCCCTGGCGATCTCATGAAGCACCCTTAAACAAAGCTCCTAACAATTCAGTTTTTTACTTAATTTAATTCTTTTAATTTTTTTTTTAACCTTTGAAGCTGCAATCAAAATCCAGTTGCATTTTTTCACGTCACTGGCATATATTTAACTTTACAGTCCTCTGTCTGTCTTTATCTTCATACATTCTATACATCACCACTTTGTTATCTATCCTTTCTAGAGACCGAAATGAAAAGGCAACTCTTATCTCTGTCAAAAATGCTTTGCAAGCAACGTTTGACCCGGCAATAATTCTTAATCCTCAGTAATGTTGGCTTTGTTTCAAAGCTTTATACAACACAGTAATAGCTCAGGCTAGAGGACATTATTATGGGTTTGTTTTTAGTTCAGATGCTATCTTGCTTTATTTTCCTGTACTTTTCAGCAGTTAAACTGTGGCACAACATACCTGATCTGAATCTGGTAAATGAGGCTTAAAGCGCCAGCTGCTGACTAGGCCAAGACACGTACATAGTGGACTGGTGTTTGAGGAAAACAAAAACTGGTCGTTGCACCACATGGTGAATAAAGAGCAAATCAATGACTATAGTACATGCATTAAAGAATGCTTTAAAAAATTTGGTCTAACAAATAACCCATTATTATTGGATATAATGTATCCGCCCTAGCATTTATGTTGCATGCATATATTTTTTTGGAATAGAAGAATGTCAGCAGATATTATGGAAGGCTGTGAGATGTTTTCTGAATGGTCCAGGGCAATCTTTTGCAGCTGCTGCACAATCTTGATTTTTTAAAATATTGTAAATAAATTGCATCAAACAGATGTAAAGTCGCCTGTCATTAAAGAGCAGTGATGATGTCCATATCTCCGACAACAATATTAAACTCTAGTCACTCAGCCGGTTAGCTGGTTTAACAGAGATCCCCCTTCTTTCAGTTCTGACCATGTATATCTTTCTAAAGCTTTGCCTTCTCCTGCTCTGCTTCTTAGTGCCAGGCTATAACAGACATGTCTGATGTAATCACAAGGCTGACAGAGGGACTATGTGAACCAGACTCTAGACGATGAATGATAGTATTCGTCAAATAAATATCTGACTTTAGCACATTCCACGCAATAATGTAGCCACAAGAGGACACAAGCCAGTGTCTTATTGTGCCGGTCCCAAGCCCGGATAAATACAGAGGGTTGCGTCAGGATGGGCATCCGGCGTAACACTTTTGCCAAATCAAACATGCGAATTAAATCTATGACTTCCATACCGGATCCGTCGAGAACCGGGTTAACAACGACCGCCATTGGTGCTGTTGACCTACAGGGTACCGGTGGAAATTGGACTACTGTTGGTTGAAAAAGGAGAGGAGGAAAGTGTGATTGTAGGAAGAGAGAGAAGAGGAACGCCAAGAATATAGGACTGAGAGTAGGGACATTGAATGTTGGGACTATAACAGGAAGAGGTAGAGAGTTGGTTGACATGATGCAGAGGAGGAAGGTAGACATACTGTGTGTCC
This sequence comes from Antennarius maculatus, assembly GCA_013358685.1. Lineage (NCBI taxonomy): Eukaryota > Metazoa > Chordata > Actinopteri > Lophiiformes > Antennariidae > Antennarius > Antennarius maculatus. The sequence continues at coordinate 10,007,317 of CM023615.1, forward strand.
AGGAGACCAGGTGGAAAGGTAGCAAGGCTAGAAGTTTAGGAGCAGGGTTCAAGTTGTTCTATAATGGTGTAGATGGGAAAAGAAATGGAGTAGGAGTTATCTTGAAGGAGGAGTTTGTTAGGAATGTCCTGGAGGTAAAAAGAGTGTCAGATAGAGTGATGAGTCTGAAGCTAGAAATCGAAGTTGTTAGTGGGTATGCTTCACAGGTAGGATGTGAGCTGGATGAGAAGGAGAAATTCTGGTTGAAGTAATGCAGAGCATACCGAGAAGTGAGAGAGTTGTCATTGGAGCGGACTTCAATGGACATATTGGTGCAGGAAACAGAGGTGATGAGGAGGTGATGGGCAGGTTTGGTATCCAGGAGAGGAACACAGAAGGACAGATGGTAGTTGACTTTGCAAAAAGGATGGAATCAACTATAGTGAATACTTTCTTCCAGAAGAGGCAGGAACATAGGGTGACCTATAACAGTGGTGGTATGAGCACAGGTAGACTACATCTTGTGTAGATGGTCTAATCTGAAGGAAATCAGTGACTGCAAAGTAGTGGTAGGCGAGAGTGTAGCCAAATAGCATAAGATGGTGGTGTGTAGGTTGACTCTGGTGGTGAGGAAGATGAAATGGGCAAAGGCAGAGCAGAAGACTTTTGCATGACTTTTAGGAAGGAGTTAAGACAGGCTCTGGGTGGTCAGGAGGTGCTTCCAGATGACTGGACAACTACAGCTAATGTGATCAGGGAGACAGGTATGAGAGTACTTGGTGTGTCATCTGGAAGGAAAGTAGATAAGGAGACTTGCTGGTGGAATGAGGAGGTACAGGAGTGTATACAGAGAAAGAGGTTAGCTAAGAAGAAGTGGGACACTGAGAGGACTGAGGAGAGTAGACAGGAGTACAGGGAAATGCAGCGTAAGGTGAAGGTAGAGGTAGCAAAGGCCAAACAAGGGGCTTATAATGACTTGTATGGTAGGTTGGACAGTAAGGGGTGAGATACTGATCTATACAGGTTGGCAAGACAGACAGACAGAGATGGGAAGAACGTGCAGCAGGTTAGGGTGATTAAGGATAGGGATGGAAGTCTATTGACCGGTGCCAGTAGTGTGATGGCAAGATGGAAAGAGTACTTTGATGAGTTGATGAACGTGGAAAATAAGAGAGCGCAAAGACTAGAAGAGGTGACTGCTGTGGACCAGGAAGTAGCAAAGATTAGTCAGGACGAAGTGAGGAGGGCATTGAAGAGGATGAAGAGTGAAAAGGCAGAACAAGGGAGACGTGCAGAGTTGTGGCAACTACAGAGGAATAAAGCTGATGAGCCATACAATGAAGTAATGGGAAAGAGTAGTGGAAGCTAGACTAAGGGCAGAAGTGAGCACTTGTGAGCAGCAGTATGGTTTCATGCCAAAAAAGAGTACTACAGATGCAGTATTTGCTTTGAGGATGTTGATAGAGAAGTACAGAGAAGGCCAGAGGGAGCTGCATTGTGTTTTTGTAGATCTGGAGAAAGCTTATGACAGGGTGCCCAGAGAGGAACTGTGGTATTGTATGAGGAAGTCTGGAGTGCCAGAGAAGTATGTTAGAGCGGTGCAGGACACGTATGAGGACTGTAAGACAGTGGTGAGGTGTGCTGTAGGTGTGACAGAGGAGTTCAAGGTGGAGGTGGGACTGCATCAGGGATCAGCTCTGAGCCCGTTCTTGTTCGCTATTCCTCTCCTGCAAAGGAGAGGAATGAAGGTTAGCTACAGTAAGAAAGAGAACATGTGTGTGAATGAGAAGGACCCGAGTGGAAGAGTGAGGTTACAGGGAGAAGAGATCAAGAAGGTGGAGGATTTTAAGTACTTAGGGTTAACAGTCCAGAGCAATGGAGAGTGTGGAAACGAGGTAAAGAAGCGTGTACAGACAGGATGGTACGGGTGGAGGAAAGTGTCAGGTGTGATGTGTGATAGAAGAGTTTCAGCAAAAATGAAAGGAAAGGTGTACAAAACTGTGGTGAGACCAGCGATGTTGTTTGGTCTAGAGACAGTGTCACTGAGGAAAAGACAGGAGACAGAGCTGGAGGTAGCAGAGATGAAGATACTGAGGTTCTCTTTGGGAGTGACCAGGAAGGATAGGATCAGGAATGAGTACATCAGAGGGACAGCACATGTTAGAGGTTTTGGAGATAAAGTCAGAGAGGCCAGACTGAGATGGTTTGGACATGTCCAGAGGAGAGATAGTGAATATATTGGTATAAGGATGCTGAGTTCTGAACTGCCAGGCAGGAGGCCTAGGGGAAGACTAAAGAGGAGGTTTATGGATGTAGTGAAAGAGGACATGAAGGTAGTTGGTGTGAGAGAAGAGGATGCAGAAGACAGGATTAGATGGAGGCAATTGATTCGCTGTGGTGACCCCTGAAGAGAAAAGCTGAAAGGAAAAGAAGAAGAAGCACATTCCATGCAATAAAAAAACCAAGCACCGGGTGGAAATACTTCGACACTTTTACCTGTATTTTACTCACTTTACTTTGACTGTAAGAAGCGGGGGTTGGAGACGACTGATAAATGTAACACAGCTGCCATTCTGTACTTGACCTCTGACCACCTTCTGGATGAAAAAGAAAACAAAAAGAAATCAATTTGTCACTCATAATAAACAGGAAAGAAGAATTCAGCTGATGGCAGAAAAATGCAAATTATTTATAATAAAGAAAATGTTTATATTTAAAGAAACTAAAAGAAATAAGTTGAGTGTAATCAAGCTTAACTATTCCCAAATTGACAAAGATGGAATCACTACTTTTGTTAACATGGAAAATTGTAAATTCACATTCTTCTAAACTGAATTAATTCAAGACATGCACACATGAATACACAAAGAGGGGCTTATTGCTCAAACCACATGAAGCACAGCTGGGTGTGTGTCTGTTTTGTATCATGCAGCTTAATTTTGCCATATGCTGTCTGTCCTGCCTAAAGACTTAAAATAAGACATCTTTTATTATGTTTGCCTTAATTAGCAAAATGATAGGGATCTTTATATATATGGTATGTGTGTGTGTGCGTGTGTGTGTGTGTGTGTGTGTGTGTGTGTGTGTGTGTGTGTGTGTGTGTGTGTGTGCATGTATGCTTTTCCCAAAGCTTCCTTCTTAAGAAGGTTAAAATGCAAATCACACAGTGACTCTGCAATCATTTGGGGATTAACCTCATGTATCAGCCTGATTGCTATGTGGGATTCTCTGGCAGGGCACTTCTAGCTGTCATGACTTCAGGATCTCTGCATATTCAAAGTTGGATGTTATATAATCACTAGCTCTTATACAATACTACACATCCGGCCCATGTAGGGTTCCCGGTTTTCACCAGAAGGAGTTAAAGTGATGTTGTTTCCCACATGTATGACGATAAAGTTTTTAAACAATCACTGAATGCAATAAAAGTAATTTCACAAGGACCACGTGTCATGAATTAACAGTAAAAAAGTAAGTAAAAGTAAGTAAAAAGGAACCAAAAATCTTAAGGTTGAAAAAACGCTTCGTGTAACAGCTTAGTGTTAAATGAATTGTGAATAGAAATCAGTAGTTATGTGTTAACTGAGACCCAAGGAGTAATTTACATTCCACAGGAAATGGAATGGGATGTTTTTTACCTGGTTATCATGTCAGATGATTATTGATATTTCTAATTTTCAGTATAGAGGGAAGAAAGGCATGAATATTCTGCATCACATGCATGCATGCATTCATTCATTCATTCATCTTTCGCCTTGTGGAGGTTGCTTTAGTCCAACCCAGTGGACTTATGGGGGGGACACTCCGGGCACAATGCCGGTACACCGCAGAGCCTCACAAAAGACAAACAACCACTCACACACACTATCACACCTACAGAAATTTGGAATTGACAAATTCACCTGAAGTGACATTGGGAGAACATACAAACTACACATAGAAAAGAACTCAAACCCAGAACCATTTTGCTGTGAGGCAACAGTGCTATCCACTGCACCACCATGTCGCCTGGATCGACATCAAAATTTGTAAACATTAACTTAAATATTCTTCACAATCTGAGGAGATGTAAAACACACAAAGATGGTGTCTTTGTGTGTCTGAACTACAGAATTGAGTCTAGTTTTGGCATCGCTACTGTATGTCATACATGATTTTCTGTATACTTCAGCTGACACTGTGGATGATGTGGTTGCACCACTCCCTTTCTATTTCCTTATATCCCCTGTTCATGTTCCCCTTCTTTGCTCATGTCTTCTCTGCATCTCTCACCTCTCTTTATCCCCCATCACTTTCACAACAAATCTTTCAGAGGAAGAACTCCAGGGTGAAGGCCCTACACCTCCAAACTCTCTCTCTCTGTCTCTCTGTCTCTCTCTCTCTCTCTCACACACACACACACACACACACACACACACACACACACACACACACACACACACACACACACACACACACACACACACACACACACACACACACACACACACACACACACCGTGTTTTGCTGTTTCCTGAGATAGAGGGGGTTTCGGGAGGTAAAATAATAAGCTCATCAGTGCAGCCTGGAGCTGGTATTGGCAACACACACTCACGCACATACACAATATTTTTCCTATTCTTTCTTTCTATCCTATACACAGATATAGAGGCAATTACCACGATCCATACTCAGTAGGGCATTCTATCTTTCCCTTGCTGAATTCACTCACTGTAAAGGCTCTGGACTGCTGAAGAGATCCCCCACACCTTCCACATTTTGCCATTTCCTTTTCTTGTTGCAAAGTATTATATGGTTTTGAAAGAGGGTGTTTGCCCTGTACACATATGTCAATGTGTGGTGACACTGTGCTTGTTTCTTAAGATGTGCAAATGTGGGAGTATGCGCGTTGTTGTGCAGCACGCGTGGAGGCTGACAGTTTTGTCTATTTGTATGAAATTAAGTTATTGGTGCAAGGTTCTCACGTGAACATCTGAATGCATATGAGTGAAGACGAAGATGAGAGGGAGGAAGAGAAAGATGATGAAATATATTCCAACTGCTGTTTGCTCTAAGCCCTAGCTTGCATGTTTGAAATAAGGATTATCATTGGAATGAACTGTGTGAACCCAGCATTGAAGTGTGGCTTCTTCTGAAAGAGAGGTCATCATGTACTGGAAGTTTGAAAAAAATAGCATTGGTTTTAAATTGGTTGTCTATTTTTATCAGTTGAGCTAGAAAAAAGAAAAAAAAAACATGAAAATTTATCCTATTAAAACACAGACTTAGTTGTATGGAATCTTACAAAATAAAGTTGTTTTTTTTACATATGTTTATTTCCAACATAATCTTTGGAGAATTTATGGTTACTGTTGTCACATTTTTCAAATATGTAGTGTATATGCATTTAAACAAAGTAAATGAACTGCTCCGCTCACAATTTTTCAAATGCATATTATCTTCAATCTCTTACACACAATTTGCACAGCATTGTCTTGCAACGTCTCTTAAAGCAACTCCTTGTGACTTAAGGTCTTATTTGCATCATAGTCTTATTTTCAGATTGAGACCTAAGAAAGGGACTTAATGATCTTTAGTTTAGAGCTGATTTCTTGCTGTAACCTGGAAAAAATACATTTGACCTAAGCAATCAATTCCAGGTTTGTGGAACAATTTATTTATCATTCTCAGCTGGGTTCTTTGGCTTTGTTTTATTAGATAACATTGGATTCATTTTGATTTCTTATTTGAAGGATCTTACAAAAAGGATAGTGTGTTGAGAAATACTGATTTGTTTCCCTTCCTTGCTACTGTTTTTCCTAATATCCATCGATTTCTGCTTCTTCTTCTGTACTGACTATCTTCTCCTCCATTTGCTTGTTCTGGCACGTGTGAGCATTAGTGGCTGTGGTGTGAGCAGTTTAGAGTTTTGAATTGTTTGCTGTCCATGTCTTTTAGATTCCCTGTTTGTTCACCATCAGTCCTATGTGCATGATCAGCATGCTTGTTACTCCAAGTGAGTGCTGGATGAGTGTGTGAGGAAGAGTGGTGTGGTTTATCTGGTATAGCATAAATTTAGTCTTGCTTGTCTATGTGTAAGGATTTTAAACAGGCAAATTAAATCTGATCAAATGCAATCTAATCGAAACCATTTAATGTACATCAAGAATGAACAAATAAATGGCCTGAGCAGCAAAATAAAATTGATCAGTTTTCAGGTAAAAAGTTAAAAAAGCGAGTATGTATGACTTTATTGATTCCAATGAGTTTATTGAATCTGTTAATGTACAGGCTTGGTTTTTATTTTTTTAATGAATGAATGAACGAATAGAAAGATAGTTAGATAAATAAAATTGTACCCAAATAAATTCTGAGATAAGCAGCAAAAAATAAAAAAGAAAAATTCTTTGTCCTTTCTATTGGTTTCTCTTACCCCTTCCTCCTCTCTGATCTGTGAATGAGGGGTTTCAGAATTTTACAACACTCATAGTGGTAGAAAAAGTTACAAAAGGGCATTGACCTCTGAAGCTGTGCTGATGTGTTGCTTTGATAAGAGTCACACTCTGTGAGTAGTGGGATGACACATGTCTGTAGCCATAGTACTAACATCAGTGTCAGCTTTTTTTTTTTTTCAGTCAATGATGAAAGTTAATTTTTTAAACCAAATTTTAGCTTTAATTAAAAAAAAATGTTATTTCAGTACAGTCGTACCAACTCTGTTTAAACCAATTGCAAAGGTAATTAAGTCAAACGTGGGTGGGTGGGTAGGTAGGTAGGTTTTATGAAGATGATGTCAACCAGAATCCACATGATGTTAATATTCTTTCAGCAGCCAAAGGGGATGTTCAATGTCAGAAGAGGCTGAGTTTGCATGGAAGAATTGTGCTAAGAGTGAACCATAGGACAGTATAGGGTCTGGGTCAGACTAAGTCACCAGGGATGACTTCAGTGAGACACAGTATTTTTGGGCAAAGGGAATTCGGCGGGAGCTAAAGCAAAGATCTGAATTTAAAAGATTACAGATCCCTTCATTATTCCCCCATGGATGAAATTATTTTTTATTTCGCCATCTAAATGTAAATGATACACTCTCAGCTATCATGGGAGAAGAGTTCTTGTTGATAGTAACCAGGTTGTGTACAGTTTCAGTGCTCCCATGCCACCAATTGGTCTGATAGAGGATGTCCAGAGAACCACTACTAACTTTTCCTTTTTTTCCTGAAGTGTTCTTTGTCTGGCCCGCAGCTTCCTAATCATCTGTGGATGAAGGATGGTCAGGACTGATGGGGATGCCAGTGGCCCTCATGCAAGTTATAGAGAAGCCGTTGAGGGTCTGACTGAGGGTGGAATATGTGGACGATGGGAAGTTGATTTTGAGATCTTTTCTCTTTTTGATCTCAAGTGTTAATGCATCAGTGCATCTTGTTCTCTCCTCTTCTCACCTCTCTCTTCTTCTCCTCCAAACCTTGGTCCATCATCCCTCCCTCTTATCTTGCTCTTGTCTCCTTGTCAGTGGCTTGTTTTTGTGGAATCATAGCTGATATGTGATCTCACTGCTGTTAGTTATGAAATACAATATTGTTTGTGAAGCTAAACATGGAAGGAAATACTTGTGTGTTATGTTCTTTGTCTTTTATTTATTTATTTATTTATTTATTTATTTTCATTTCTTCTTGAATATATTAACAAGCTTACTTTTTTTATTCGTATAGGCTCAAGATTAATTACATTCAGAGAAACATCACTATTAGGCATGGAGCAGAATAAGTAACATAGGATTTTTTCATTGAGATGAAAGTTTTTGGTTTAAGGTTGTAATTGTAGATTATCAGTGAAGTCATGACCTAAATCTTAAATGTATTTTCAATAACTTCATGTTCATCTGGAAGGTTAAGCTCTAAATCCAGGATGATGAATATTTAGCAAGCAAAATGCCACATAGGAATTTGGTGTTCACCTTTGGATCTTGAAGATGTTATAATACAAGTTATCCACATCAACTTTTTCTCTCTAACTGGAGCCTGGAGTGTGTGTCCATGTGTTTGTGTGTGCCTTTTGGTGAAACAGGTCGGCATACCGTATATCCTACCACATCTTTTTCGTCAAACCTATGCAAACACATACAGCAAGACAAATCAAACAGGATTCCACTTCACTCACCGTGGTTATATTTGCTTAATAGAATGAAGCTCAAGCTCAAAACAAAATGGTATTCATAAATAGTGCATGAATGTTCATAAAAAAGTATGCACAAGTCTTCTTGATTATAGGTCACACAACTGCCATGCAAATGGAACATGCATGAGTCTGACTACAGATTTTCTCTGTTGCTAAATCCAAAAATTCCTACTCTGAACCAAATTCTCAATGACATTTACTCATTTTTGAATCAGACACTCTTTTGGCCAAACCTTAAACACTGTTTAGGCACTTAGATACAATTTGGAAGACTCATCCACTGTTTTTTTGGTAAACCCCAAACACATTCTGAGTCATTGAATGCATTTCACACATTACACTTGTTTTGCAAAATTGTAATAACTGCCAGTAAAACGTGAATACAATTCCAACAGAGCTGCCATACACACAGCTAAAAAAATCACCAATATTTTTAATGATGTAATTAGACTGAATGGAACAAGATAAAAGTCAGTTCAGAGTGCATAGGTGGCACATTTGCATTCATTTACAATGGACAGAAACATACAGAAGCAGAGGAGGAAAGGTTCGTGGGAGATATGGTGGACTAGGAGAATGGGGAAAGGGGATGGATTAGAGGCCAAGGAAGAAGTCAAGGATGACTAAGAACAATCATTACCGATGAAATTTAGGCAGCTGTTATATACCAAGTCCTTGTTGAATGAAGAACAATGAGGGAAGGAGGACAAAGAGTCCAAAGCAATTCAACCAGATTTGATGTAGCAAGGATCATCAGGATATTCAGAGAAGGGAAAAAGTAATTGTTCCTTGCTGTATATTTTAGAAACTATTTTTACTGGCTGTGTGTTTCTAATTGGAAGGAGAATGTTTTCCTGGAAACATGAGACACTAATTGTTGACATTTTCCTTCAAAATAGTCAATAGTCAATACCTGACCTGAAATCCAGCAGAGTGACTGCAGAAAAAATCAACGCTGATGGAATAAACAATGTGCCTCGGTCAATTACTGACTACGTCCTCCAACACCATAGATTTGAAACAAGTAATTTATCTCTTTGATGAAAGTCTGCAAGAGACAAATAGCTACGTGTTACCTGCAAGTAAATGTAACCTGCACACTCTTTTAGCACAGTACAAGTCTATTTTTATTGGCCTTCTGTTACTGTTGGCAAGTTTATCAAGATAAATGCATAAATGCAATTGCATGCATTATAAACTGATAATACATTATAGATCATGCATTATTGCTTGAACAAGAATAATATTTTGGATACACAATAATAATGCATTATTGTGCAAATTTTTTTTTTGAAATTTAAGAAATTATTCTGCTGCTCTACGATACTACAAATAGCCGCTTTCAAATACTAAAATAACTTCAGTGACTTCTGTTGCATTGTGAGGAATGCAGTTTTAGTGCGTGCAAAACAGCAACGGGCCGATGTGGCCTGTGGGCCGGTTCTAATAGTAATTAGAAGTCATCCTGTGGGCCATAAATAATTTGCCACGGACCTGGTTCACCAGCACTTTATGAAAGTTGTCCGCCTTTGCAGCCCCTTCCTGAATTCAGGAGTGGAGTTTTTCTCTATGTGATTGAGAGCCCTGTACAGCAGGGAACCTTTACTGGAGACTATGGAACAAGCCTGTGATGATATAACTGTGGAATATTGTCAAGGCTGGGTCTGGCAAACCAGAAAGTTGCCTGAATGGGAAAATATGGTTTGTGACGTGGATGAAATCCTCTATCCAGACCCTGAACAGAGATACAGTGTTGGAAAATGAATCTCAGTATCTATGATTTTGCAGATTAATTAGTATCTAAATAAAGTCACGTATGTTTCATACCTAATTCTAATTATGGAGTCACTTGACCTGTCACATGGTGTGGCGCAGTCGGTCCCAAATGCAGCAGTCTCAGAAAGGTAAGTCCAAAATAAGCTTTATTCAGGTACTTACAAGGGTTATGGCAAACAGAACAGGTAAAAAACAGACAGTCCAGAAGGCACATTTGTAGCTTTAACAGGTTTATCCAAAAATAGATAGGGTCAAAATCCTCGAACAGGCTAATCTGGCTAGGTCAAAATCCATTAAGCTGAGACAGAAATGCTGGAAAGTCATGTGAAAAGCCACAGAGAAATCTAACCGTGATGGACTGGTATGGCACGGTTTAGTAAGGTGTGAGATGATTGGAGGCTGATGAAGAGGGAGTGGCTTGCAAACAGCTGACCAGGTGGGAAGTACTGGGGAACATTCAGATACTGACTTGACTGCAGTGCTCGATACAAAAATGCCAGTAACTCCGGAAAATTTTGAATTTTTGATGAGTGAACTAAGAAATGTGTGAACTTGCTTGGCATGGTCTAATTTGTTTGATCCACGTTATTTTAAAATGTTTATGAAAAAAGTCTCCAACTCAACATTTATTATGCATTTCTTGATCGAAAGTGCTACTTGCAATGTTAGAAAGTCCTTTACAAAAAAACCCTAAAGTATTCCTTGACTGACTTCTTTGCAGGCTATGAAAGTGGTGATTGAAAATTGTCTTTGTCATAGCCTTAGCTTGGTTTCCATAATATAGCCTTTTAACATTCAATAGAAAGCAGTTACATTAATGTACTTTTGAGTTGAAATTGATAATTATTGATCTAATTCATAGGTCCGCATGGTAGTATCGTCACCAGTGCAATTGGGATTGACAACCAAGTGTGTCTGTTGTCTGTGACATTGTGCATTCTCAACAAGCAGAACAATTTTTAAAAAAATGTTAATTTACCTAAATTCTACTAATAAGCTGAGTATTTTGTAGTGTTGAGAAATTATTTTTCCCAGCTTGTGAGTCAGAGAAGTCCATCAAACAGAGCAGCGACGAAAGTGTCACTGGCCATTTCAGACCCAAATTGAGATACGTTTTTACATTTAACTGACAATGAAGGAAAAAACACCATATAACCAAACCAAAGCTTACTTTTCCCTTACCATGAATTTTGATTTGAACTACAATCCATTTGCAGCCGCACGTTCACTCAGTCTGCAATTTACGATTCAAGCTGTAACTACCTCATTTGATCCCATCCTTGTTATGCTAATTTCTTCTCACAATGGTCGCAAATCAGTTTGATTTAACTGTGCAAATTGTGTGAGCATAAACTGTGTCTGTGTAGCATTTGGGAGGAGTGGTTGCTTCTACAATTATGTGTCTGAATTACTGAGCTTGTATGGGTGTGTTTTTGTGTGTGTGTGTGTGTGTGTGTGTGTGTGTGTGTGCGCGTGCGTGCGTGCGTGTGTGTGTGTGTGTGTCATACAGACTACAGTTGTCAGAAAAGTGAAAACTGTTTTTGTTCCAAAACCAGAGCTCCCAATCTGCATTTTGATGTCATCAGCTTGCCACATCAAACTGCTTCAGTGGCACACAGACTGTGTTTTCAAGAGCCCTACAGAGAATGTAAAATTAAGGCTTAAAAAGCACCAAAAAGACCCTTGTAATAAATTAGAAATTATTTTAGATATTCATTGTTGAGTTTTCCAACATTTGGTGACAAATGTTTTTCTAAAATCAGTATAATAAGAAATGGAAAAATGGAAAAAAAAAAAATTGTCTATGTGTGGTAGGCATTACTAATTCACACACACACACACACACACACACACACACACACACACACACACACACACAAACACACACACACACACACACACACACACACACACACACACACACACACACACACACACACACACACACACACACACACACTCACATACTCACACATACACACATACAACCACATACAACCACACAAATGATTCTTAAACGATTCTCTGGGCACAACAAATATAAGGTAGAGCAAATCCTCCAAAACTGTTCACATGAATATGAAGTTAAAATGAAAAAATACATTGTATCTTCCAGTCATGACATCATCCAGTTTACTAATACTGTAATTTGTAAATGTGCACTAATAATTTATATGTTCTTGTTTATTTGCAGTCAGCCCACTTTTCCATCCTCAGTTTTCATAACATTTTACAAAAACTACCACAAACAAATGTACTATTGCACATGTACAAGCATTCCTTTATGATTACTTTTTACATGCTTAATAAATATCTGGGATCATTGATTGTGTCTCTCCAAGCTGTCGAGCAACATTTAAAATCATTAATAACAATGATGGGAATCAATTCATTTTAGTTGTTATTAATATTTGCTAATGTTGATATTAGAAGACAGTAGTTGTAGCATAGTAATATTTTCATACCAGTACAATTTGGTGGGGTCATTTGAGCATTTTTGATAGTCATTTTGATAGTCATTATTGATATCAGACATCATCTTAATGAGGCCACAAGATGGTTCATGTTGATGGAGCACACTGCGGCCTGAGAGGAGAAACTAAAGAAGGAATCAAGCATGAAAGACAGTGAGGAATCAAGGACTGAGGAATGCAGCAGGTTCAGTTGGTAATCCAGGTATATACCAGTGGAAGTGAGCATCCAGGTGTTTGTAAGGCACTCCCTGAAAGAGACTGATGGAACGCTTGACACCAATGTTTCAACATGGTTCTCGCTAGAAGGAGGTGACTAGTGGTGTCAGCGAATATCATTTGGAACAGAACAAGGCTTGCTCAACTTTGGTCAAGTCTGATGGAGGATCTCTTGTTGAGTCTTGCTGATTTGAAGATGTGTGAAAAAACAACTCCAATATTAAAACAAAAATGTTTAAATACATTGTATACATTGTATTAAATATTCTTGATTTGTCAGACAAATGTTCAGTGTCCAACTTTGTAAGAAAAAGTTGGCTCTTACTATTTTTTTTGCTCTCATCACAATAGCATTAGTCTGGATTTGCCTTACCTTTCTCCATCACATTAGGTAAAAAACCTTGATCAACTGTTATCTTTATCACAGTCTACTTGCTGAAGATAAGGTCAGTCAGTCAATTACAATATTTAATCTTAATAATCTACTTATTATCAATGTTGCTTACAGGGCCTCTTGCATGCATATTAAAGACAGTGCAAGAAACTAACAATAACTCAGCTAAACTCTACTAAATGAAGGCAACTATCAAGTACACTAGTATGAATGTCTGTGTCTGACATGGCATTCACAACTTGAAGTACTATGTGAAAACAAAGTGCTTTGTTCCATGTTCTTTTCATTCTGAATCCTTTACTGTATGCTGAGTCAAGCAAGAAATGTGTTCTCTCTTCCTGATTTGTCTATTATGGAGGCTCAAGCAGAAGAGCACATGACTGCTATGTGCAAAGTCACTTTTGGGTGAAGATCTATATTTAATAATTACACTCAAAAAAGCTTAAGGGGATGATCAAACTCTTTTGTTACGAGACAGTGTTGACCTGCATACTATCGTCTTGAGCTATGTACCATAAATCAATACATGATATGGATTTGTATTATGATAAAGAGCTAAGCTTGGTGGAAAAATTAAGTTTTGTAATTCAAGGTTGAAAAAAAGCAGAAGTAAAGCCTCGTGAGGGACAGAGTAGAGGATTTGTTAAATATTAAATCCTTAAAGAACTCATGAAGGAATTGTGTGATTTAACAAGGGCCATATTATTTTGACAAGCTTCTATTTTAGCAGAGCATACTGGAATTTATCTTTAAATCTACTGCATTCGCTCATTATCTCTCCGTGTCAATGTTTCTTACTCTTTAAATCTGTCCTGTTTCTTTTTCTTCCCTCTTCTACATCTCTTTTACTCTCTCTCTTTAAATCAATTTTGGGCTTGAGGCGGTTGTGACTTGCAGGCATTTCTCTCTTTGATAGCTTTCCCACAACTCTGAGTGTAACTGTGTCTGTTAACATCCACCACAGCTCAACACAGGAACCAAGCCAGATTTGAAGCTTCTTTGTAGGATTTTGGTTCAAACTCAGCCCTGTTGTAGCCAAAAAGGCAACTTTTAAGACTCAGATAGGCACACACAGGAATACACACAAACAGCTCTATGTGCCCAGGGCTTTGAACAATTGGGATGTGAAATTAGGAGTTTTGTTCTCCTGCTACACATGTGTAGGCTTAGCATTAAAGAAATCGACACAGACAGTCAGGAGAAAAAGAGAAAGGCAGTGCTTTGAAGACAGATGTACCTAAAGGCAATGTCCTTCAAAGAATTCATTGCACAAAGAGTTTTGATGAAAAACTGTTTACAGACAGAGAAGAGAAAGAGAGAAATATGAATAAACCAAAGAGATAATGAGCAGATTCCCACATGCGGTACAGTTTCTCAAAAGTATATACACGAACACACACACACACACACACACACACACACACACACACACACACACACACACACACACACACACACACACACACACACACACACACACACACACACACTCATGACCTTTCCCACTTGGTTGTCAGCAGAATGAAGTTGGGATGAGCTCAAACAATATCTGTAAAAATAATTAAAAAGTGTTATTAGAAAAAATGGACTATGCAAAATAATTCTTAAAGGTTAGAAAGGATATTTTAAAAATGTATTCATCTTCATATCTTTCAGTTGGACATAAAGATTAGAGTTAAATTTGTGTTTCAAACTGAAGGTGGCATATTTCCAGAATTCTCCAGAGAAAGGTGTTATTTTATGATGTAGAATTTTCTGTTTAAAGGGATGAAAATATAATATAGGCTAAATCAGTGGTCACTGGTCAATTTTACATTAGGAGAATACAACATTTACAAGCAACCATTCTGTTTTTCCTTCTGAGTAAATCTGAATTCATACTTTATTTATAATGTACATTATCTACGCTACAAAATTGTCACTTGTGCCTTTTATTAAAAACAACTGGTTCTACCAGGTTGTGTGTCCATTTAAAAACTGCTGAGTCAACCTCTCAAACCCTTGCACTAAACCCTGAATGCTATTCTAGACTACAACTGTAAACCAATGGATGAAAAAACTGCCATAAGTAAGCAATGAATGTGACACTAAGGCCACCATCTCAGCCACCTGCCTTATAAGATTTTGGCTCTTATCAGCATGCTGCTGTAAATCTCTTACAATGCTTGGTTGAGTGCATGTAGACCATGTCATGAGGAATAGCTCCACCTGTTGACTGATGACTATATAGCTGGTGGATAATGTGCCAATGAACATTCAGCACTTCACAATGCAACTCTTGGTCAAGCACAGGTGGTAAATTTAACCTGACCACTTTTTGCCATTTCGGTTTTAAAATCCAATGATGTCAGCTATTCTCTCGCTGCTTTTTAGTCTTATCCCCTGTGCCCCGGACAGACAGCAGATTTACACTTCAGGAACACTGCCTAAGAACCCTCCTCCTCCCCTCTCTCTCCCACCTTTTGGCATGTGAAGCTGCAATTAGTCAGAAGACTGACTAAGAGTAGTCCCTCTTTACTACTTTCTCATGTTATTTTTTTTTTTTCTTTCCAATGACTTCAGTGTTCTTTTTCTTTAGTTTTTTTCTTTTTTCTTATTTCAAGCTCAGTTTGGCTATGTCTCTCTGGTACAGATGAGGATTAGTACTCATTTCAGTGTTACTATATGGACTAGTGCAGCTTTGTTTTTGTCTGACCTATCAGCAATGTTTGTTTGGTTCTCTGTTTTGCTTGGTTTCATTATTTCAGTTTGTTTTTTTGTTTTTTTTAACAAAATTAAGAATTTGTTTTTGATTAAATGCTGGCTCATGTTTTTTGTTAGTCGTTTTGGGAAAAAGATACACTGATAAAACTTGACAGGAAGTCATAATGAATCCTAAAAGAAGGAAAAAAAACCTCTATTCTCTATACACTGATCCCACTTAAACCTAGTTGTAAATGCATTTTTAAAGACATGGAATGTGATTTTAAAAATTACAAAGCAACCACAAACACGCTACCAAAAATACAAAAAATAATGTGTGTGATAATGTATTTCATGTTTAAACATTTATTATATTTACTATTAGTAAACACTTGCTACTTTAATACTGAATGCCTATTTTCCTAACAATCACTACCAGTGAGTCACCATTATGTAGAGTTTTCTTTACATATTGTGCAATGCAATACAATAAAATGTATAATATAATGTATTATAGATGAGGTCTCATAAGATTCTACATTCTTAGTAGATTAAATGGAAATAGATCTGCAATACCCAACCAAACTGTACTCATTTTCTGTCCAATATAACACGATTGCAAGAGCCAAAACAAACTGAGCAATTAAAGCCTCCTGGTCGACCCTGGTTTCTATAGTATATAAAAAAAATAAGTAAAAAAGATAAAACATTAATTAAATATAATTTAAATGAAAGGCAACAACCTATCTGCTTGTTATATTTCTACTGGGAATATGAAAGTTAAAATTTTCATATTAAACATTAATTGACATGACATCTTGAGATGTCTTATCAGGTGTAGATGTTAAATTTACATCCACAGTGTTTAATGTCACGGAACCAAAGAGGATATAAGAGGTGTCACAGGACTGCCTGTGACACCTCTATATAACAAGGTGATAGACAGTGAAGTAGATTTGATAGGTTCCCTAAACTATTCTAATGACTCATGCAGCGTCATTCAGAATAAAAAGCAAGTGGGAAATATTAAGAGACAGTAAAGGTGAGTAGCATGCTACGATGCAGTATATGACGTGCATTGCGAGCTACAGTAATTAATATGTTCCTGTGGTAATGCGACCTGGAAAGTTAATACACCTCATGATCCTTAAGAAGTCTGTTTAACAAAGACCTCCCAGACAAGTGGTAGACATTGAAATCCACCATGTGGTGGGAAGCTCCATCTGTTTTACCATCTCATTAGACCTGCTGCTTCGTTAATGTTAAATACTCACAGATGAGTCTTTTATCCTTTCAGATAATTGTTCTACAGCTATGAGTAAGTTACTTTATATTTTTAACACTTTAATGCTGTAAAAAGTAATAGTGGTGTTCTGTTCCAAAACTTTTACATGATCATAATATAAGATAATTGATAGTAGACTATTTTTTTGGGAAAAATAAAAACTAATTAAGAAAATAATTCATGATGCTATTAATTAAAAACCTCCCTGAAGATTTTTTTTTCTTTTTCCCCATTTTCTCTTGCTGATTATTTAAGCCCTTGTTGCTTTGGCGAACCTACCGATAAAGTGTCACAGCTGAACCACGCAGCTTTTGTTTAAACGTTTTTATCACAATTGTTTTGCACAAGCATTCCAAAAAACATACAAAAACATTTTAAAGGCTATTTGAACATTTAATTTTGTACAAATAAACATTGTTTGATAGCAAACGTATATGTAGTATATAGTTGTTACTTTTGCAAAACATAATTGAAGGGGGAAGAAAGAAATTGTGTCATTGGGTAGAGTACAACAAAGACCAAGATAAAGTAATATGAAGGCCACAACAGTAGATAGATAGATAAATAGATAGATAGATGGATGGATGGATGGATGGATGGATGGGTGGGTGGGTGGATGGATGGATGGATGGATGGATGGATGGATGGATGGATGGATAGATAGATAGATAGATAGATAGATAGATAGATAGATAGATAGATAGATAGATAGATAGATAGATAGATAGATATAGATTAGATAGATAGATAGATAGATAGATAGATAGATAGATAGATAGATAGATAGATAGATAGATAGATAGATAGATAGATAGATAGATAGATAGATAGATAGATAGATACGTTATTAATCCCGAAGGAAATTGCACATTCACTGCTCAGGCATTACATAATGAATAAATACTGGATAAACACCAGGAGAAAAAGAAACACTGACACCACAGGACATACCACAAGAAATACACTACACTAACAGACACATGCAGCACTAACAGGACATATACCAAACTAAAATTAAAATTTAACAGTATAAAATAAAATAAAACTAAATAACAAATAAAAATAAAAAGTGCAAGTGAAAATTAGCAGGAGGCCCACATGGTGGGTAAGGTACACCCTTCTTACGATGTAAGGTATGTCACTATCTAATATCACAACATCACAACACCTTGGCCCCACTGCACTGCAGCACAGGCTGACATCCCATCTCCTCCCCTCCTCCCCATTCAACCACGTGCTGGCCTCGCCACCTCCCCCCCGCTCCTCCTGAGAGAGTCATTGTACCCCCTGATCACATGGGGCACAAAGGAGGACCTCAGCCTCTCTGTTGAGGCACTGACAGCAGTCTGCCGCTGAAGGTGCTTCTCTGGTGGGAGAAGGTGGTGTGCAGGGGATGGCTGGTGTTGTTCATGATAGCCCTGACTTTAGACATGGTCCTGCTTTGCAGAAGTGTCTCCACAGAGTCCAGGCTCAGCCCAACCACTGAGTCCGCTCTGCGGATGACTCTGTTAGGATGGTCCATATCTCTTTTCCTGGCCCAGCCACCCCAACACACAATGGCGTATGACAGCACAATGGAAACTATGGACTGACAGAACATCAGAAGGAGCTTAGGACAGATGTTGAAGGAGGCCAGCCTCCTCAGGAAGTACATCCTGCTCTGCCCTTCCTGTAACACAGTCCAAGTTGAGTGACCAGTCTAGTCTGCTGTCTAGCTGCAGTCCCAGGTACTTATAGTTTCCTACCACCTCCACCTCATTGCCCTCGATGATCACTGGCTGTGGAGAAGGGGGTGCCTGCCGGAAATCCAACACCATCTCCTTTGTCTTGGTGACATTACTGGAGCTGGTTCTGTTGGCACCACTCCACGAAGTCAGGTAGGAGAGCACACGGTGGAGGGGGTACAAGATAGCGTCGTCAACCCCAACCTTGGCCTAATAGGTGAACTGGAGAGGGTCCATTGCACCCTGCACCTGTGGACGCATGAGCTCCAGGACCAGTCGCTCTAGGGTCTTCATTACGTAGGAGGTAAGGGCAACCGGTCGGTGGTCGTTGAGCTCAGTAGGGCGTCCTTTCTTGGGTACAGGGACGATGCAGGAGGTTTTCCACAGTGACCGGACCCTCTCCAGCCGCAGACTGAGGTTGAACAATCGTTGCAGGGGGTCACCTAGTTCCGAAGCACAGGCTCGGAAGAGTCTTGGGGAGACCTTATCCAGTCCTGCCACCTTATTGGTACGGAGCCTCCACAGCATTGTCTTCACCAGGTCTGCAGTGATGACGGTCTCGGTCGTGGTGGGAGCCGGAGGTCGTGGCGAGGTTGGAAGTCCAGCAGTTGAGGTGGGGCAATTGAGCTTCACAGCTCTTGGAGTGGGTTTGGGAGGAGTGGCAGGGGTGGAAAGAGAGGAAGCACAGGAGAAGGGAGCATCAGTGGAGCGGTCTGCAGGGCTGGGAGAGGCCTGGGATGAGGACCTGGGAGTGGTGGGGGAACTGAACCGATTGAAAAAGTCATTTAGTTAATTCGCTCGTTCACTATTTCCCTCCACAGTGCTGCGCCCTTTTCCGTGTCCATAAGCACATGATGGCAATCAGCTGGACTATGGTCCTGATATTTTCCTCTCAGTGTTCAAAAAAAGGACTGTAAAGTGCAAAATTGCTGTTTTCTGCTGCATAAGTGTAATTGCAATGCACTTTGTGAAAAACAATTTGTGATTACAACACTTAATGAGACTTTCCACAAGAATGCACTTCAAGCTAGACATCATATCATTATGGGTAAGTAAAATAACATTTGAAAATGAACGGACACAAGCCGTGCAGCAATATGACACGCATATCCAGAGCTGCTCTGAAGTGGTAACCTCCGATGACTAACATAAGATAGTATTTTTATTCTCTCAGAGTTCCAAAATGCTGCAATGCATTAATCTCTTCAAAAATATAAGTGATTAATAGAATCATGATATATTTTAATTTATAAGATGAGTTATCATTAACTTATGAGGAGATTCAGTTGTTTCATCCTTTATGTGATTCAAGTAAATTTTAGATATATAAAATATTCACTAATTTAATAAATGGATTATGAAAACTGTTGTAAGAATGCAGAGTAAACATGCTGACACGTCTGAAGTACGTGTCAGCACCTTTGAAGCAAAATCAAACAGTCCCAGCATCCAAATCTGAGTTAGTCACCTGAAATGATCACCTCATGTTTTATAACCATGTGTCCTAAGTTTTAAGAGCTGCAGGAGAACTCTTTATGTTTCAGTTCTCAGCAAGACATGGAAGGGGCATAAACCACCAGCAAACTGTTCTAACTCATTTAGTCATATCGGTTCCTCTGTCTCATTCACGTATGTTTTTCATTCCCATTTGTCCATTGACGTCATCTTTATTTGCCACAAAAATTTTGCTGTTGAATTGATTTTATATTAAATTCCATGCCAAAAATGAAAGGTGCAGAGCCTCTTAAACTGTTACTTCTGAATTTCAAAACTACACATATTCATGCAGATGTTTTTGTAACCATTAGCACTGATCTCTTATTTCTCATGAACATGTTTCATATTAAATGATTCAAATTGACTTTAACTGATGAAAAAAAGTGTGCATGTACGTTAAAAAAACACCACACAGAGATGGTCACAACATTAGTTTGCAGTGTTGTGAGAAAAAACAAAGTAGACGAAGATAGAAAGAAAATGAGTGGCTTTAAAAAAAAAAAAAAGTGATAATTTAGAATACCTTTCCCATTAACCTGTGTTTCGTAATGTCAATGAAACTGATAATAAAAATGACTGTATTGCAACCACACACTGATGTGCGTGGAGTTTTGTTAGTTTCACACATGCTCTCACATGTGTAGACACAGGTACATTTGAGGGCTATCCGGTTATCCAGATGTGGGGCTGTGTGCAGTAGAAAGTCCAGTGGGACCAAAAGGAATGTACAGTTGGCTTCGGACATACAGTGGAGTCTCTGTGCTGCTCAACCTTTTCATAATCTTTCAGTAGGTAGATGGAAATGCCTGTCTAAGTGTGTGTGCAAACTGCAAACGAATGTGTAGATTGCTTGCATGCATACGATCTCTTTACTTCATGTACACACTGAACCACACATGTGACCCTGAATGTGACCCAGACTGACTTGTGAAAGGATTAAAGTGCACAGCACTGAGTCTATCAAACTCCTCAGTGTCCAATAAGACCCCCCCCCCCCCCACACACACACACGCATACATACATTTGCACCACACAGAAAGGTTGTCATCCTGTTCTCAACTTCTGTAATCTCTTCCACAGACCTACAGATGTTTCCTGAGACCAGTTTGAACAAAGAATCGCAAATAATTTTATTATTTTACCTGTCCGTTCACCGTAAAGAACTTCAGTATCTTAATTCAACTGTTACATCTGAGTTTCTGGAAAGATTCATTGATGGGTGATAATATACCATAATGACATTGCATTACTGGATGTATGTTGTTTCACATCATCATGTCCTCTGTCACAGATTATTGGAGCTCTTTCATTTTTAAGTATTCTTTGTCTGTTAAGCCTGTTTTGTAAGAGGAGGCCAAGATAGAAAATGTGAAAACTTATTTAATTCTCCAAATCAACACACTGGAAGTCTGCACCAAGTATTTTACATCACCATTGAAAAGATATTGCTGCAAATACTGCTCTAAGTCTGCATCATGCCAATTTAGCCAATCAGCTTCACACATGATGACGGTGCCACCTAGAGGTACATTTACATGTTTGATTAATGAACCTGTAAAGGAAAAAACTTTATCACCATGCAGAATTGAAGAATACAAGATTCCAAATCTGGTCTGCCTTAAGACTCACTATACCGTTTCATGGAAAATATTTCTGAGTAAAACTACCAAACACATTTATTTATATATGAAAAAAAAAAAAAAGACACGAAGAAAAACACACTTATACACATACACACCTTGTGTTTCTTTTTCAATATCTCCAGGTTCCAGATATAGGATGACCCTCCTAGTGTGTAACAATGTGTGTTTGCACTAACTACACCTCTGGGGGTTGCTGTTGTGAGTCTGTGTGTGATGTATGATGGAATTTTCTCTCTCTCTCACTCACTCTCTCTCTCCCTGTCTGTTTCTCTTTGTGCGTGTGTGTGTGTGTGTGTGTGTCTGTGTGTTTTCATGCATCTCTTGGGGTACCCCAGCTGAAGCAAGCTGTATATCACAACAGTCTCCCATGTGTAACTTCAAAGTCGTACCATGCTCGGTTCAGGCTATTTATGACACAGTCACAGGAAGGACGTGTGTTTATGCTGGAGTTTGTGTAGCAAAACCTGGACATATATGAAAAAAATACTGCTCACCTTCCTTCTGTCTCTATGTTCTCCTTTCAACAATATCATGTCAGGAAGTTTTCTCAGCGAGTTTAGGATCTATGAGGATTGTAGAGAAATCTCTTAGGCCCTGGACAGCAGAGGCATACATGCATGTCATGTGTCCTTCACACAACTTAAAACTGAAATAAAAATACTTTGAAAGATGTCTCGCCATAGAGGATTTGGCTCCCTTCATTGTGTTCTGAGTTTGTTTTGCAATTCTTTCTTATATCCTTTGGACTGTCTTGACTTGGGAGAGGATGATTCAAACAAAAGAGAAAAAAGGAAAGCACATAAAATTAATATGTAGGGAAAATAGCAGGAGAAAACTGTAAATATAAAAAGTAAATTGTGTTATGAATCTATTTAGACTATATTTCTTCAAGAATAAAAGAACAGTTTACCATGGGGTGGAACAGTGTTGTGATTTATTTATATTTTTTGCAAAGATTTTTGTGTTCTATTTTCCAAGAACAGATCACCTGAAGTAAGTAACAACTGAAGTATTAAAGTATGGTAGATATATTGTTATTTTCCTTAGACTTTATTAGAATCAGAATCCTTTATTCTTATTCCCTATAATTATTTAAAGGGACAGTAAAGTTAATTTTAAGTGACATATATGTTATTCATCATTATGAAAAATAGAAGAAAAAACAAATTTTATGTATGTAGCATCATCCGTTTGGTCAAAAAAGCTTAAAATCTGCGCTGCAGCAGCTTCCGCATTCAGTGGTCACGTGGGCGTCATATGTCACGTCATAAGAAACAATGCAATTGTAGATGCGATTAACACCAAAAGTATCATGGTTACCTGCGCGGTGAACGGTTGTGTCAACAGAACAGCAAAAAGACACGAAGACAAGGACCTGTCGTTCTTTAGAATATCTTCTGGGAAGGTATCGCGCTAAAAATGCTAAAGCGCTAGCCTGTCAATGGGATTGTCATTATTATGTTAGCATTGAGCTAACCACCATTTATTACTATTAGACTGTGTGGAATTGATATCATCTCTAGTTGTTATTAATTCCACAGTGAATTTATTTGAAAGTCGTGTCCTTTTGCTGTTCTGTTGACACAACCGTTCAACACGCAGGTAACCATATTTTTGGCGTAAATTGCGTCTGGAATTGCATTGCTTCTTATGGCTGCCAAGCTCTGTTTGGCCCCAGTGACATATGACGCCCACGTGACCACTGAATGCGGAAGCTGCTGCGGCGTAGATTTTAAGCTTTTTTTGACCAAACGGATGAAGCTACACATATAAAATTTATTTTTTCTTCTATTTTTCATAATGATGAATAACACATATGTCACTTAAAATTAACTTTACTGTCCCTTTAAGTACCACAATAAAGCCACAACTTTATAAGAGTAAAATTTTAAAAATGAAGAAAAAAAAAGAGTGGTGTATAATAGGGATGAGCAAGTACACCACTATCTGTATCTGTTCAACCATTTAAATTATCTGTATCCGCATCTGTACTCGGAATGGGCAGGACATAAACCGGAAGTGGGTATGGTTTGACCGATATTGGGTGGGGCTTAAATCGATACATTATTACATCCTGCTTTATAGCGGTGATATATTGTAATTGTCAGCGTTTGTGTGTTCGTTTGTCAGGTCGTCTGTCTGACAAACGACTGACGTCGTTGTCGTTTGTCGGACTAACCACCAAAGATATTTGGTGGTTAGTCCACCAAATATCTTCGCAACTGTTGAAGATAGAAAGATGAAACAAAAAGCATGTTACTCGGGCAGCAAAGGGGATGAAAATGAGATGATGACCTTGACCTTGAGAAAACTAGGTCAAGGTCAAATTTTAACTTTTGTACACTCAGGAACTGGATAAGATTGAGAGACGAGGGTGAAGGCCAGCGGAAGACCGTAGATCAAAGCTACTGCTTTGATCTATGAATGAACCTGACAGTAAATCAGAGCACTAGCTTTGATCTTTGACCTACGCAAGTTGGTCAGGGTAAAATTTTGAACTCAGGGGAAAGCAGACTTCAGGATTGTGTTTGCCATTTCGCGGGATGTTGCACTCTGTGACTGCCTTGGTTCTAGTTTTAAGTCTGAAATTGAGATGGATTCATCAGAAGTTGCTTATTTATTGTTTATTTAAATACTTTTTACAGCCTCAAAATTGAGATTCAAAGCAATGTTTTTGATCACAAAAGTAAGATAGCTATTTACAGAAAAAGTTCTTTTATGAACTCAGAACATAAATATTCTTAAGTGTATGAATGAATATTTACAGAACAGCCTCAGAATTGAGATTCAATGCTTTTGATCACAACATTAAGGGAACTATTGACAGAACAAGTTTTTTTATGAACTCAGAACATGAAGCACTTTAATGAATACAACACATGCAATAGGAAATTATGAACTACAAAGTTTGCATGAACACGAATTGTCGTACTCAACACAACTTTCTGATTTTTTTTCCTTACAATTTTTTTTATTTTTAGAGAGAGAGAAATAGAGAGAGATAGAGGGACAGAGCACGTGTGTGAGTGTGTTTGTATATGTGTGTGTGTGTGTGTGTACGTGCGCTATGTAACAGTTAAAATATCTATACAGTTTATGAATTATTAATTTGAACTGAAGTGAGAAAGTGTCAAACTAACAGCAGAGATTCTCTGTTACATCTGTCTATCTCAGTGGTCCCCAACCACCGGGTCGCGACCTGTTAGCGGAACATTAGGTAACGGCGGCACAGAACGTTTGACTTTCTTTTTTTTAATTGATTACCAGTCTAACGTTTTATGATTTATTTTGAAAAGTGACGTCTGTGTGGAATGACGCACAGATGAATGCATACGCCTGTCCCAAATGACAGGTCTCCGTCATGTGACAGGTTACCAGCCGTTACCCCTAAATTAAGCGCCCACAACTGTGCCAGTGTTCTGGATTAAAGTCAAGGCAGATAATCCTGACATCGCCCAAAACGTATTGAAAACCCTTCTTCCATTTCCAGCCTCCTGTCTTTGTGAAGTGTGATTTTCTGCAGTGACCGTAAAGAAAACCACACTGCGGAGTAGACCGAACGTGCGGAACACGCTGCAGGTGTCATTGTCTCCCGTTACCCCTAGATCAGCGGTTCCCAACTACTAATTCTCATTATTATTTGATTGACTTGTTCACCCTTTTATTGGAAATGATCAGTATTTCTCCTTTGTTGAATGCATTGATTGTAAGTCACTTTATTTCAAAATAAACCTCATCAGTGCAGTCACTTGTATCAAGGTTTTAAGAAAATTATTTCTTATAATTATTTCATTTACGGAAATGTTGATTATCAATTCATTAAAAAAAGGTTGTTTATTGTCTGTTAATGTCTGCATTTTAC